>PVKP010017898.1:0-45207 GCA_004027715.1 Plecturocebus donacophilus | reverse complement strand
TCAAACACCTCCAGCGACAGAGAGCTTCCTATCTCCCCAGGCAGCTCCTTCTGTTTTTGACAGCTCTGTGGATGGAGCTCTTCCTAAAGTTGAGCCAAAATCTTCTTCCTCGTGACTTCTATCCACTGGCTCAGAGCCACACAGGGGAATGGTAATACCACTCCTGTGCCCTTCAGGTGTCTCAAGAGCTCTAATGTTCCCCTGAAAGCAGAGGATGCCAATGGGCAGCAGAGAGGTGGAACATGGGCCACAGATGTACTATGTTTGGCCCAGGCAAGGTGACACTTTCGTTTCTTTGGATTGGTTACCAACATTGAAAATCTGGAGATTTTATATTAAATGTAGAATTCAAGCCTCTAAAACTTGGAAGCTCTAGCAACACTTGGCTCATCTAATCCCACAATCCTACTTGCCACTAAGAGGAAGAAAAATTGGTAGTGGGTGGCCAAGTGCTCCCTACACCACAGCCAGCTCTCTTGGCTACTTGATATCCACCACATATCCTCATTTAATTTAATGTTAGGACCCTTGTACTGATGAATATGTTAATGTACCCAGCCTCCCTACTATGGGAATAGCCAGTGGGTTATAAACTCAAGTTTTTAAATTGGCTTCAGGGAAAAGTTGTTCAAAGGGATGACTCTCCTTCTCCCTGCTCCCCCACCCCCGGCTTTTTTTTTTTTTTTTTTAACTTTTCTTCTTCCTGCTCAGAATGCAAAGGTGTTGCTGGAGCTTCAGGAACTACACTGTGACTATGGTAACCTCAAGGATAGATGCCACATGTAGGAATATTGAAATAAACAGATAGCAGGGTTCTGGATCAATGACAATTATAGATAGAATAGAATGGCCATATCAGCTCTGCCTACCTCTGAACTTCTTTTACTTAAAGTAAATAAGTTTAAAAACCAAACATAAGGCCAGGTGTGGTGGCTCACGCCTGTAATCCAAGCACTTTGGAGGCCAAGGTGGGTGGATCACCTGAGGTCAGGAGTTCAAGACCAGCCTGATCAACATGGTGAAACCTCGTCTTTAAAAAAAAGAAAAAAGGGGAAAAAAAAAAACAAAACCATAAGGGTGCTAAAGACACTCTTATTTTAGGTAGAAGTCATTAGCAGTGAAACCAGTTCCTCCTTAGTATGTAACTTTTTTGTCTTTGCCTTTTCATTTCTTTTCTTTTCTTTTTTGTTTGTTTTTTTAAGAGGGAGTCTCACTCTGCTGCCCAGGCTGGAGGGCAGTGGCACGATCTCTGCTCACTGCAACCTCCACCTCCCAGGTTTAAGCGATTCTCCTGCCTCAGCCTCTCAAGTAGCTGGGACTACGGGCACCCGCCACTACTCCCAACTAATTTTGTATTTTTAATAGAGGCAGGTTTCACCATGTTAGCCAAGCTGGTCTCCAACTCCTGACCTTATGTGATCCACCCACTTTGGCCTCCCAAAATGCTGGGATTACAGGCATGAGCCACCATGCCCGGCCTGCCTTTTCTTAAATTAAGGTTTTATTATGGGAAAGTCTCACTATATACAAACATAGAGAGATTAATATCTATGTGGAAAAGAATTAGGACTCTTACATTATACACAAAAATTAACTCAAAATAGATCATAGACATTTTTGTACATGCTAAAACTATAAAACTCTTAGAAGAAAACATAACAGTGTATCTTCACAACATTGGTGTAATAATTTCTTAGATAAGATACCAAAAGCATAAACAATAGGGAAACAAATAAATTCGCCTTCATCGAGATTAAAAACTTTGGTGCTTCAAACAATACCATCAAAAAAGTGAAAAGACAACATATGCATATTATATACCTGATAAGAGGTTTGCATTCAGAATAGATAAAGAATTACAACTCAAATTAGATTTTTTAACAATCACTTTTAAATGTGCAAAGGATTTGAATGGACGTTTTCCTGAAGAAAGTATACAAATGGCTAATAAGCACATGAAAAGATGCTCAGCTTCATTAGCCATCAGGGAAATGCAAATCAAACCATCACAAGATACCACTTCGTATCCACTAGGGTGGCTAGAATCAAAAATAACAAGTATTGGCAAGGATGTGGAGAAGTTGGAACTCCTGTGCAACGCTCCTGGGAATGTAAAATGGTGCAGCTGCTGTGGAAAACAGTTTGGCGTTTCCTCAGAAAGTTAAACATAGAATTACCATATGATCCAGCAATTCCACTTCTAGGTATATACCCAAAAGGACTGAAAGCAAAAACTCAGATATTTTGCACCAATGTTCATAATGGCATTATCCACAGTAGCCAAAAGGTGAAAACGACTAGTGTCCATCAGCAGATGAATCAGTAAAATGTCTTATGTAAGTAATGTGGAATACTATTTGATCATGAAAAAGAATGAAATCTTCATACATGCTGCAACATGAGCGAACCTTGAAAACATTATGCGAAGTGAAAGAAGCTAGACCCAATAGGACACAGATTATACATATCTGTAGTACCTAGAGTAGGCAAATTCATAGAGATGGAAAGTAGAGGGCTGAGGAGAAAAGAAAATGAGGAGTTATTGTATAAAGGGTACAGCATTTCTATTTGGAGCAATGAAAACGTTCTAGAAATAGAGTAGTGATTGTTATACAAACAATATTGTGAATGTACTTAATGCCACTGAGTTGTACACTTAAAAATGGTTAAAAGTAGGCAGGGCACAGGAAGTCGAGGCGAGCAGGTCACTTGAGGTCAGGCGTTCGAGACCAGCCTGGCCAACATGGTGAAACCCCATCTCTACTAAAAATATAAAAATTACCCAGACATGGTGGCATGCACCTGCAATCCCAGCTACTCAGAAGGCTGAGGCATGAGAATTGCCTGAACAGAGTTGGAGCAAGATTCCAGGAGGTGAAGGTTACAGTGAGCCAAGATGGTGCCACTGCACTCCAGCCTGGGTGACAGAGTGAGATGCCATCTAAAGAAAAAGCAAACAAACAAACCAAGGCATATGTAAATTCTGGTTGTGACCACAGCTTACCACCTGCCTCTCTGGAGAAAATCTCTCAGACTCCTTGGAAAGTGATGGGCACAAATCAGTCCTGGGATGGGCCCAGGTCACTGACCTCATGGTCCAGGTAAGCCTGAGCCTGGAGGCCTCCACTCCACAACAAACACCACAATTTGAAGGTGTAAATAAATTCTGGAACAATTTAGGAGATCTCATGACTTTATGGAAATATTTCACAAACATATTCATCACTAAGATAGGCAGGTAGAAACTCCAATCCACTTGGATTCAAAGTGAGAATCAGAACAAACAAGACCGGAGTAATGAGATGAATATCCACCTTTGACCTCGTTTGAAGACTCAGCCTGCTTTGACTTAGATGTGGGTATCTTGGTGCCAACTCACTAGCTGCATAGCCTTGAGCAAGTGGTTTAGATTTTCTGTGCCTCAATTTCCTTGTCTATAAAACAAGGCTAATAGTAGTACTTTCTCAAGGATTGTTGAGAGGATGAAATGAGGTGATCCCCCTAAAGGACTAGAAGCAGTGCCTGGCACACAGTGGGTGCTCAATGAATGTTACTTCCATTGACCGTGGGGTCCATCATGGTAGACACTCCACATCCATTACAGAGACAGACCCAGTGTGTTTCCCACCCCAAAGTCATTTTTCTCCCCCTTTTCCCCTGCTGCTAGAGGCGGCTCTCCATGCTAGCTTTTGGAAATGTTGAGTATTTATTTCATCACACTCCTTCCCAGCAAAAGATAGCCATGGTTCAGTTCTGGCCAATGAGATGTAACAAAATGTGTGGAAGGTGTCTGAGAAATGTCTCCTCCTTGATAAGAGAGAGGTGTGAAAAAACAAAACAAAACAAAAAAACGCTTCTGATTTCATGCTTTGGCTACTCTGGTGTGAAGACTTGATGCTTGGAGCTGATGCAGCCATCTTGCCACCATGAGGGAAGAGTCACATGGATTGCAGAGACTTAGATTTTTTTTTTTTTTTTAAGAATAAATGAGAGAAAGAGAGAGAGGAATTTTTTTTTTAAGAGAAAGAAAGAAGTAGAATAAAAGAGAAAAAAGAAAGAGAAAGAGGGAGAGAGAACAAGAATCTTGCTCTATTGCTCAGGATTTCATTAGAGACTTAGACTTAATGCCTTGATATTACTCATCACTGATATCATTGATCCTATGCTAGAATCACTTACCTTCTGCCTTCTCATTAGCTAGAGCAACTCGATACATTTTATTTTATTATTATTATTATTATTATTAGACTGCCTCACTCTCTTCTCCAGGCTGGAGTACACTGGCGCAATTTCAGCTCACTGCAACCTCTGCCTCTTGAGTTCAAGGGATTCTCGTGCCTCAGCCTCCTGTGTAGCTGGGGCTACAGGCATGAGACACCACAGCCGGCTAATTTTATTTTATTTTATTTTTTGTTTTTTTGTTAGGGACATGGTTTCATCATATTGGCTAGGCTGGTCTCCAACTCCTGACCTCAGGTGATCCGCCCACCTTGGCCTCCCAAAGCGCTGGTATTATAGATGTGAGACACCTTGCCTAACCAATACATTTTGTTTGAAAGCAACTATAAATCCCACTTTCTGTTGCAATCAAGAGTATCTTAATTAGTATCATAAGCTAAGGAATCCTTCCAACCTAACCCTGTGGTGCAAATATTGTTCCCATTTCACAGGTGAAGAAGCTGAAAGCAATGTGACAGGAGTTATGAAGATATATTACCTAATATAATCCTCACTGAAACTCTGTAAGGTAGGTTTTATCTCCATTTCAAATTTCTGTACACATTTAGGAAATTCAATATCACCCAGCCTCACACAATGTATACATGGACTAGATAGGACTTGAACCTAGATCTTCCAATTCTAAATAGAATGTTCTTCCCAACATTCTCTGGTACTTTTATCCAGCATCAAAATCCTTTTGGACATTTTACTTCACTGCTGATGTTGAACAAATAAAAATTCAGAAACTCTAAATTAGGTCACGTAAACTGAACATAATTATGTTCATTGCTTAGAAAGTGCATTTGCTAACGAAATATTAGTCACAAGAAGAAAGAATGGTGGCTACAGCTGGATGAAATTCACAGCCCTAAGACCCATGTGCCAATGTATATTTCTGTCTTTAGGCACTCAGAGAATTTATATTCCCCATCCACACTTCAACTGGTAATTGCCCAGCGTCTGTTCTTTTTAAGTCTTTATTATTTTTTATTCTCTCCCAGATGTTGAGTTGGGCTGCAGTGATTTCAGGATTTCAGTGAGAGGTCCAGCTGCTGGTTTTGGGAAGTATCCATGTTTTATTTCTTTTCAGTCTTCAACTTGAATTTATGATGAGGTTTTGATGAATGGTTCCCTTCTCCCAGCCCTGCCCTCTTTGCATGTGTCTGCGTCTGTGATATCTTAGGTTTAATTATGCGGATGTGTCTCTTGTTAGAAAATTTATGTGACGACTCTTGCCAAGATCCAGGAGCCAGAACCAGGGATTTGTGGTCTAAACATCCTTGACTCCACTCTGTAGTATATCCAAAGTGAAGCTAGGGAGACCAGGTAGCTTGTTAATTTAAGGCTCTATCAGGTCGAGAGTTTGAGAACATGTCAGACCTGCAGTGAGTTGCAGACATATGATGGGAACCAAGGATTTGAAGGGCTAGGGCAAGATTAGAGGCAGAGGTAAGGGAGCAAGGATAGAGATGAATGGGAGAGGGAAGATGGGGATGGATGGGTGAGTGGGTTTCCTGTATTTGAATAGATAGGACCCTGCAGTTTGGACCCTTGCCATCCTGAGACTGCTGGCACCATCCAATAAACTTGGTCAAATTCACTCACTTCTCGGCTTTCCAACTCAATTTTCTTAAAAAATAGAGACGGGGTCTCTCTCTTTTGACCAGGATGGTTTTGAGCTCTGGACTTAAGTGATCCTCCCAACTTGGCCTCTCAAAGCACTGGGATTATAAGCATGAGCCATTGTGCCTGGCCTCCAACTAGATTATGCATTCTTTAAATTCAAATCTATTCTAGTTATTTCTTGCTATGTAATAAATCACGCCCAAATTCAGTGGCTTAATGCAACAAAAGTCATTTTACTGTCTGTCATTGTTTCTGTGGGTCAGGAATTTGGGACAGTCTCGTCTGGACAGTTCTGGCCAGTGGTCTCATGTAATGGCAACCAGACAGTCGCTGAAGCACCTGAGGGCTGGCAGGACGTCTTTCTTCAAGTAGGTTCAGGGCCTCTCTATTAGGGGAGTTTGAGCTTCCTCACAGCATGGCAGACTCAGGGGCAGCCAGACTGCCTCTGTGGCTGAAAACTTCAGAAGTGAGTATTCCAGAGTCTGGGGACCACTGCATTGTTTGCTGTGACCTTTCTGCTATACTTTATTCATCAAAACAGGTGCGAAAGCTCACTTAATTTCAAAGGAAGGGGACATTGACTTCACCTCTTGATGGGAGGAATGCCAAGGTTGCATTGTAACAAGAGCTTCTGGGATGGGAGAGCCATTCGTGGCCATGTTGGAATATGTGCCTTCATAAGGCTTAAGCTGTCCTGTCTGTTTATTGATTATTCATTTTTTTTTTACTTCTCCCATAGTGCCTATCATTGAGCTACCATTCCCAGAAGTGCTCCATGGCTGCTGACAACCTGATGCAATTCAATGCAACAAATTATTTATTGATTCATTTTACAAATTGCTCATTGAACACATACTAGTGCCAGGTACTGAGTCAGGCACAGGGGACACCATAGTGAACAATTCCGCCTGTCCTCATGACACCTCATATCACCTACTGAAAGAGATGCCATCGGCGATCAGATAATCAAAGAAATATTGTACGTCGGGACTGGATTCGTCTGTTCTTATGCTGCAAATAAACACATACCTGAGACTGGGTAATTTATAAAGGAAAGAGTTTTAATGGACTCACAGTTCCAGATGGCTGGGGAGGCCTCACAATCATGGCAGAAGGCAAGGAGGAGCAAAGGCAGGTCTCACATGGTGGCAGGCAAGGTGAGCTTGTGCAGGGGAACTCCCATTTATAAAACCATCAGATCCTGTGAGACTTACTCACTACCAAGAGAACAGTGTAGGGAAAACCGCCTTGATGATTCAATTATCTACACCTGGCCCTGCCCTTGATACATGAGGATTATTACAATTCAAGGTGAGATTTGGGTGGGGACACAGCCAAACCATATCAGAGACAAACCATATGAAGGAAAAAGCCATGAAGTTCTGGCTGGGCATGGTGGTTTACACCTGTAATACCAGCACTTTGGGAGGCTGAGGCAGAGGATGAACTGAGGTCAAGAGTTCAAGACCAGACTGGCCAACATGGTAAAACTTCATCTCTACTAAAAATACAAAAATTAGCCTGTTGTGGTGGCACATGCCTGTAATCCCAGCTACTCAGGAGGCTGAGACGGGAGAATCGCTTGAACTTGGGAGGCAGAGGTTGCAGTGAGCCAAGATGATGCCACTGCATTCCAGCCTGGGTGACAGAGCGAGACTCCATCTCCAAAAAAAAAAAAAAAAAAATGGAGTTTTAAGTTAAGTGCTTAGGAGGGCATGGAGCTGATTGCAGAGAGGACTGGGCAGACCCAGAGACAGCTTTCCTGAGGAACCCACTTAAGGATGGAGATTAAGAGTTATGAGTTATGCGCCAGGCAGGGGCACTAAAGGAGGGCCAGCAAGGCCTGAGCATAGGCAGCCAGAGTGCACAGGGGTGGCTGACAGGCAGGCGTCCTATGCTTGTGAAGTTGCTGAAATCGTGACGCATGGGAAGCCTCCGCTTTCTCATTGGGGCTGTCAGTCAGCCTGGAAAGTAAATGTCATTTTGGGTATTTAGGGGACAGAAAAGCTATTACAGGGAAATAGAGGCTTGGAACATGGCAGTCAGGAGGGCTGTTTCAAGAAATGACAGAGCATGGGCATCCCGAGGAAGGGTCTCATGACATCCTCAGCAGCTGGTGGCACTGGTGAAGCGGGTGAGCTCAGAAGGTGACTCAGGAATGATGAAGGTTGCTGCCAAGCCGGTTCAGTGCCGCTGGAAAATGGTGGCTTCTTCTGTTCTTCTCTCTTCCAAATGCCATGCCAGTGCCTCTCAAGGGACAATCTAACTCAGCACCATACTGGCAAAGGATCTGGGGGCACAAAGCCCCTGAGCTTGATGTTCCTGCATGTCTTGGATCGTAGCCAGGGCCAGGACTAGGGTGGGGTGCAAAAGGCTCCTAGGGTGCAGAATGTAAGGAGACAGTCTCAAGTAGCCCCTCCACTTGAACGACCCTGAGAGAACCTGGCTCCTGAAAGCTTGCACCCTAGTCCCAGACCTGTGTGAGATCTATTTGGAATTGCCTCCTGATTGACAGTGGCAACCCTCAGCAAAAACTTCCGGACCAAGAAAGGATCTATGGAAATAGCCATATCTAAGCTAAGAACAGGGTTACCAAGGTGGAGGGAAGAAGTATTCCAAGAAAAGATAATAGCATGGAAAAAGTCCTATCGACCTTCGAGAGCCTGGCTCACTAGAGGGACTGAATGAGACAATTCATTTTAACAAGACGATGAGCTCTTCTAGCATTTGCTTGTGTCTTCTAAACGTTATGGGTGCAGGGCTGGTATTCTTCTGGGTCCTGGTGAGTGACACCCATGGGATTGCAGAACCGTACGCTAACCATGAGGAATTGGGTGGAGTAAGGTAAAGCTGAAGGAGAGCCATCCGTTCCATAAACAACGGCTCAGGCTACATCTTGATGGGGCTGCAACCAGGGACTCTCAGCCTGGGTTAGAGCAGAGATGAGGAAAAATGAGAGAGAAGGTTCAATTCCACTACTCATAGCACCCTGGACCAGGGTACCCTAATCTCTCACTTGCATCAGAACAACAGCCTCTTAATGGCCTCCCCTCCTCTGCCCCTGCCCTCTACTGCAGGGGTCCCCAACCCTGGGGCCCTCATCAGTATCAGTCCATGGCTTGTTAGGAACCGGGGCTGGCCGCACAGCAGGAGGTGGGCAGTGGGGAAGCCAGCAAGGCTTCATCTGTATTTACAGCCATTCCTCATCACTGGTATTAACTGCCTGAGCTCCACCTCCCGTCAGATCAGCCTGGGCGTTAGATTCTCATAGGAGTGCGAACTTCACATGGGAAGGACCCAGATTGCATACTCCTCATGAGCATCTAACTAATGCCTGATGATCTGAAATGGAACAGTTTCTAATACACGTTTTTTTTTTAGACGAAGTCTCACTCTGTTGCCCAGGCTAGAGTGCAGTGGCCTGATCTCAGCTCACTGCAACCTCCACTTCCCAGGTTCAATGGCTTCTCCTGCCTCAGCCCCCTAGTAGCTGGGATTATAGGTGTGTGCCACCATGCCCCACTAATTTTTGTATTTTTAGTAGAGACGGGGTTTTACCATGTTGGCCAGGCTAGTCTTGAACTTCTGACCTCAAGTGATCCACCCGCCTCGGCCTCCCAAAGGGCTGGGATTACAGGCGTGAGCCACCACGTCTGGCCTAAAATGGAACAGTTTCATCCCGAAACCATGTCCTCCTACCCACCACATCTTCCTGCCCCATGGAAAGATTGTCTTCCATGAAACTGGTTCCTGATGCCAAAAAGATTGGGGATGCTGCCCTACCGGCTACACAGTAAATAAGATCATGTCCCTAGCTTCCTTAAAACCCTGCAGTGGCTTCTATCCACTTGGAGTAAAAGCTGATGTACTTTTTTTAGATTATTTTTTTGAGATAGTATTTTGCTCTTGTTGCCCAGGCTGGAGTGCAATGGTGCAGTCTCGGCTCACTGCAACCTCCACCTCCCGGCTTTAAGTGACTCTCCTGCCTCAGCTTCTCAAGTAGCTAGGATTACAGGTGCCCACAGCCACACCCAGCTAATTTTTCATATTTTTAGTACAGATGGGGTTTCACTATGTTGGCCAGACTGAAACTCCTGACCTCAAGTGATCGACCCACCTCAGCCTCCCAAGTGCTGGGACTACAGGCATGAGCCACCGTGCTGGTGTGCTGATGTCCTTAATATGGCCTGGAAGCCCTCCATGATGGGACCTCCCCTAAGTTCTCCGACTTGCCCCAGCCTGTATATACATTATAATTTTCTTCAAGTGTCCTCTTCCTCTATCAGACCATAAGCACTGTAAGGGCAGGGATTTGTGCTTGCTTTCTTTTTGTTTTTCTTTTCTTTTTTTTTTGTTTTGTTTTGAGACGGAGTCTTGCTCTGTTACCAGGCCAGAGTGCAGTGCAGTGGTGCCATCTTGGCTCACTACAACCTCCGCCTCCCAGGTTCAACCAATTCTCCTACCTCAGCCTCCAGAGTAGCTGGGATTACAGGTGCCCACTAACAAGCCCAGCTAATTTTTTGTAGTTTCAGTAGAGACGGAGTTTCACCATGTTAGCCAGGATGGTTTACAGCTTCTGACCTCGTGATCCGTCCACCTCGGCCTTCCAAAGTGCTGGGATTACAGGCGTGAGCCACTGTGCCCAGCCGATCTGTGCTTTCTTTATAAACCTCTCTAGCTTGGCCAGGCACAGTGGCTCATGCCTGTAATCCCTACTTTGGGAGGCCGAGGCGAACAGATCACCTGAGGTCAGGAGTTTAAGACCAGCCTGGCCAACATGGTGAAACCCCATCTCTACTAAAAATAAAAAATTAGCCAGGTGTGGTGGCACATGCCTGTAGTCCCAGCTACTCAGCAAGCTGAGGCCAGAGAATCACTTGAACCCGGGAGGCCGAGATTGCAGTGGGCTGAGATCGGCCACTGCACTCCAGCCTGGGCAACAGAGTGAGACTCTCTCAAAAATAAATAAATATAAATAAATAAATAAATAAGTAAACTACTCTAGCTCATTGTTGCCATACAGGAAACAGGCTCAGTTTTGCCAGAGCTTCTGATTTTGGAAGAGATATTTTTACATCAAATTCAATGCCTGCATATTGGCAAGTAAAGTTTTTCTTTAACATTGCCGGCCAAATAAATTAAAGGCAGCAAATCTCTAATTTCTGGCCTCTGGTTTTGTGAAAAGGAGTGGTGCCAGATTTGGAAAGCGGACTCTAAAGTCTGATGATGAGGTCCTGAGAGCCTTGTGTGGAGTGGGGATGGGAGGTGGAGCCTGCAGCTGCCCTCCTCATCATGGTTTACATGATCGGCCATGACCACTAGGGGGAGCTCAAGGCTTCCTCCCCTCTGATCACACCTGGGCAATTCTCCACCCCTAGGAGCCAACAGCCAGGAACTCAGTCCCTCTGCAGGGCCAAGGGAAGGTACATCTGGTGTGACAAGCAAAGTGGCCCAAGACTCTCAGGCCCATGTGGTAATGTCTCTTTGGACTTCCCTTGGGATTTCTCTTGGGAGCTCCCTGTATTGGAATTGTTCTGGCTCCTCTAGTTGGATTCCTGCTTCTCAGACCCTTGGTATCCAGATACACCTGAGCAGCATCCACCTGCAATAAATAGCCAAGCATGAACAGGATGAGGCCCAGGAGGGGAGGAAGAGAGCAGGAAGGCCCAAGCTGGGGTTATGACCAGAAGCTTCAGTGCACACACTGGGAGGACTGCATATCTGTTTCCTGAACCAACTTTGGAGCGAAGGCCACTTATGAAGAATAGGGGGACTTGGGAGGGGGGCGCGGTGACTCGAGCTTGTAATCCTATCATTTCAGGACGCAGAGGTGAGCAGATCACCTGAGGTCAGGAATTCAAGACCAGCCTGGCCAACATGTTGAAACCCCATCTTTACTGAAAATACAAAAATTAGCCAGCCATAGTGGCACACACCTGTAGTCCCAGCCACTCAGGAGGCTGAGGCAGGAGAATTGCTAGAACCTAGGAGGCAGAGGTTGCAGTGAGCCGAGATCATGCCACTGCACAGCAGCCTGGGCGACAGAGCAGGGCTACATCTTAAAAAATAAAAATAAATAAATAAAAAAGCTGGGCACAGGGGCTCACGCCTGTAATCCCAGCACTTTGGAAGGCTGAGGCACACAGATCACCTAAGGTCAGGAGTTCAAGACCAGCCTGACCAACTACTAAAAATACAAAAAGCTGGGTGTGATGGCACATACCTGTAATCCCAGCTACCCAGGAGGCTGAGGCAGGATAATCGCTTGAGCCCGGAGGAGGAGGTTGCAGTGAGCCCAGACCGCACCATTGCACTCCAGCCTGGGCAACAAGAGTGAAACTTCGTCTCAAAAAAAAAAAAAAAAAAAAAAGAATAGTGGGACTTGGGAACCTGGACTGCTATGGTCTGAATGTTTGTGCCTCTCCAAAATTCATGTGTTGAAATCTAATCCCCAATGTATTGGTATTAAGAGGTGGGGCCTTCAGGATGTAATTAGGTGATTAGGAGGTGAATGAGGTTGATGCCTTAATAAAAGAGGCTTGAAGGAGCTTGTTCACCCTTTTCACCATATAAGGACACACAGAAAGTGCCATCTCTGAGGGATGGGCCCTCACCAGATACTGAGTCTACTCGCGCTTTGATCTTGGACTTCCAGCCTCCGAAAAGTGAGAAAGAAATATCTTTAGTTGGCCAGGCACAGTGGCTCACGCCTGTAATCCCAGCACTTTAGGCTGCAGAGGTGGGCGGATCACCTGAGGTCAGGAGTTCGAGACCAGCCTGGCCAACATGGCAAAACCCCGTCTCTACTAAAAATACAAAAAATTAGCCAAGGGTGGTTGCGAGCGCCTGTAGGCTCAGCTACTCGGGAGGCTGAGGTAGGAGAATCGCTGGAACCTGGGAGGCAGCGGTGGCCGTGAGCCGAGATAGCGTCACTGCGCTCCAGCCTGAACGACAAGAACGAAACTCAGTCTCAAAAAATATATATATCTTTTATTTATAAATTGCTCTGACTAAGGCATTTTGTTGCAGTGACTAGAACGGGCTAAGACATGGCCCAGTATCCTCTGTCTCATAGTTACTAACGCTCTCAGAAGGTAGGTGGTATCTATTTTTGTACACAAGGACAACAGACTTGGAGAATGACAAACCCAAGGCCACACTGCTGTGAGTGGTGGGATTTGATTTGAACCCAGGGCTATGTGACACAGGAACCTGTGTTCTGTCTACTCCACAGCTCAGCCCAGGAAAGAATGCTCAGTGAACCATAAAAGCAGAGGGTCACACTCATGGAACTAGAAGGGAACTTTAAAGTCACTGAGTTTGATGCCCCTTTGGACTTGACAAGCTTTTTTATTGCTTCTATTAGTAACTAGTGAAAACTCTTTTTTGTTTTTTTTTTGTTTTTTTTTTTTTTTTTTGAGAGAGTCTCACTCTGTTTCTGTCCCCAGGCTGGAGTGCAGTGGAGTGATCTCTGCTCACTGCAACCTCCATCTCACAGGTTCAAGCGATTCTCCTGCCTCAGCCTCCCAAGTAGCTAGGATTACAGGCATGCACCTCCACACCCAGTTAATTTTTGTAGTAGAGACAGGGTTTCACCATGTTGGCCAGGATGATCTGAATCTCTTGACCTGGTGATCCGCCTGCCTCGGCCTCCCAAAGCACTGGGATTATAGGCCACCACACCTGGCGTGAAAACTCTTGTGAATAAAACCAGCAAGGTTTCCCTCCCCTCCTGGCTCTCACCCACGTGGATTAGAATCTTTCTCTCTCTCTCTCCTCTGTCTGTCTCTCTCTCTCTCTCTCTCTCTCTCTCTCTCTCTCTCTCTCCCCAGCCTGTGGGCCTGACCACTAATAGCTTTGTCCTTTCTCCTTGAGGAGGTCTCCTCTGTGTTTGACTAAAGACCCCATTTCAGAAATGAAACCCTCCCAGCTTCTCTTTAACAATGCATCTTTTATTTAAAAGGACCCCATTTAGCCAAAAAGACCGTACGCTGGGATTTGAATCAAAGATCAGTAGAAGCAGAAGCCAGAAGCAAAAATGATGGGCTCCTTTGTTGTGGATCAGAACCAGGCATAGAAGGAGCATGTGAAAGAAAGGTTGTCAGGCCACACCTCTGGGGACTTTGAACTAGCTTCCCTGCGAAGGTTCGCCGGACATTACTCTGAGAAAGAGCTAGCTGCCCCCTGCCTTCCTCTCCTCACCAGCTGCAGGCTGGCATGCGTGTCTCCCGGAACTCTCTGGTTCCTTTGGTCTGCTCTTGTCTGCTTGGCCAAAAGAGACATCACTCACTGGTGCCATGAAGTCAGAGCAACAACAGGCCTGTGCAGATGTGTGGAGGGTGGGTGGTGCATGTGGGGGTGGGGAGCAGGCTCGGGTCTCATCAAAGCTGATCATGATATGAGATTTAGTTCCTCCCTCCCACTCACTTCATTTGCACACTTTAACGCAACTTGCTGAATTACATGAGTTCAGTTGATAAGCCCTTCCCCCATAAAGTCTTCCAAGAGAAAGCACTCGCTGTGAATGCACTAATCAGATCCAGCGAGAAAGTTGTTACAGCACCTTTCCCTGAAATGCGATCATCCTGTTTCTAATTTACTGATTATACAATAAGAAAATGCCTTCATTAATTTCATGAGAAAAGCACATTAACCTACTTATAGATCTCATGTTTTCTCATGTAATCATGAATAATGTCAGTTCCCTTTAATAAATGGAACCCATAAGGAAAATCAAGAATAATTACTTTGTTTTTTAACATTCAGTGATTAACATTTCAAAAGCAATTTAAATAAATACAGTGTGAATCTAAAATGGGGCTGAAGGCAGTGATCCGTCTGGAGAAAAACAGTGTTCACTTGAACCTGGGGCAATTTAAAATTTGCGTTTTCTCTTTTTTCTTTCTTTTTTCTTTTCTTTTTTTTAGAGACAGGGTTTCACCACGTTGGTCAGGCTGGTCTTGAACTCCTAACTTTGTGATCTGCCTACCTTGGCCTCCCAAAGTGCTGGGATTACAGGCATGAGCCACTGTGCCTGGCCTATCTTTTTCCTTTCTTTTTTTTTGAGATGGAGTCACACTCTGTCACCCAGGCTGGAGTGCAATGGCACGATCTCTGCTCACCATAACCTCCACCTCCTGGATTCAAGTGATTCTCCTGCCTCAGCCTCCTGAGTAGCTAGGACTACAAACACGCACCACCGCACTCGGCTAATTTTTGTATTTTTAGTAGAGACAGGGTTTCACCCCATTGGTCAGGCTGGTCTCAACTCCTGACCTCGTGATCTGCCCTCCTCAGCCTCCCAAAGTGCTGGGATTATAGGCATGAGTCACCTCGCTGGGCCAAAATTTGTGTTTTCTAATATGGCTGTGTGTCACCAATTTATGCACCAGTGAATCAGATTATGTCCAAGATTCTAAGGCGATGGTAAACACATCCAGGGTCACTCCTGCAAGTGTTTATTCTTCAAGGACAACAGGAATCTGTAGTGTGTGGTCCTTTCTTCTGCACACCCCACCCCTCCCATGTCTTCAGTGAGCTGGAGGCAGAAGCAGAGAGTTGCTCTCTGCAACTCTTTTCTCTGACGATTGCTGGAGACCTTTGGAATGTGGATTCTGGCAACACCGTCTTATTTCTTCACCTGCTCTGTACTTCCCAAACTTTCTCTGCCACTGTGGTAGGCTGGATAGTGCCCTCCTGAAAGATGCCCATGTCCCAACCCCTGGAACCTGAGAATGTGTTACCTTGTTTGGGAAAAGAATAAACAAGAAAAAAGACTGTGGAAGTGTGATTGCATTAAGGATCTTGAGATGGGGAGATTATCCCAGATTATTCAGGCGGTCCTAAATGCCATCACAGGTATCCTTATAAATGGAAAGCAGGCCGGTTTTGGTAGCTCACACCTATAATCCCAGAACTTTGGGAGGCCGAGGTAGGCAGATCACTTGAGGCCAAGAGTTTGAGACCTGCCTGGCCAACATGGCAAAACCCCCTCTCTACAAAAAATACAAGTAATAATCCCACCTGCTCAGGTGGCTGAGGCACAAGAATCGCTTGAACCCAAGAGGAAGGTACAGTGAGCCAAGACTGTGCCACTGCACTCCAGCCTGGGTGACAGAGTGAGACTCTGTCTCAACACACACACACAAAAGAAGTACAGAAAAAAGAAACAGGGAAGCAGAGGGAGATTTGTATACACACAGAAGGAGAGGAAGTGATACCACCATGGAGGGAAAGATTGGAGTGATGGGGCCACAAGCCACAGAATGTGGGCAGCCTCCAGAGAAGCTGGAAGAGGCAAGAGAGAGGTTCTCCCTTAGAGCCTTCAGAAGGAACACAGACCTGTTAGCACCTTAATTTCAGCCCGGTGAAACTGATTTAAAAGTTCTGGCATCCAGAACTGTTGGAAAATAAATATGTGTTATTTTAAACCACCAATCTTGTAGTAATTTATTACAGAAGCCACAGGAAACAAATAAAGCCATCTTCATGATTTCTGCTATATCTGTGTACCAATAGCATTTTTGTTTACTAACATGTTTCTTTCAATCAAGTCTGACCTAAGATAGCTATCTATTTTCACTAGTAGTAATATTCATGAATTATAAAAGTTTAATATACATAAATATTCAATTTAACTCATTTTATTTATTTATATTTTATTTATTTATTTATTTATTTTTTGAGGCAGAGTTTTGCTCTTGTTGCCCAGGCTGGAGTGCAATGGTGTGATCTCGGCTCACCACATCGATTGAATCCAATCACATGGATTCAAGCGATTTTCCTGCCTCAGCCTCCTGAGTAGCTGGGATTACACACCAGGCTAATTTTGTATTTTTAGTAGAGACAGGGTTTCTCCATGTTGGTCAGGCTGGTCTCTAACTCCCTGCCTCAGGTGATCTCCTCGCCGCGGCCTACCAAAGTGCTGGGATTACAGGTGGGAGCCACCTCACCCGGCCCAATTTAACTCATTTTAAATATACATCTCTATGTCCTCTATAATTATGGAGTGAACCATCAGATCACCCATAGAAGTGACCAACTTTCTGTGAAACATGAACCCAGCTCCACACAGCTCGGGAAGAATCTATCACGCAGCTGAGCTTTCAAAACTGCTCTGTTTCATTCAAATTTCACTTGAAAATGATCAGAAGAAAGAAAGAATCAGCCCCTTTAAAAATAGAAGCCATTTCTCCTGCAAAATTTCACAGAACCAGATTTTAAAATGCAGAAATGAGCAGAATCTTAAATCCTTCTTGATAAAGTTCCTATTACTTTTAAATGGCAAAAATAGCAGTCACTTTTGCATCGACTTAATGCCATACAGGTAAGGATGCTTACAGGGAAAGGAGGGAGCCATCAAGTGTGCTAGCAGGGAGCTGGGGCTGGTGGCAGAATCTAGCTAATAGAAGTCTTCTTTTCCCAGCCTGAACCGGAATTGCAGGTGCCCAGTGTTTTTCTCTCTTTTCTGCCTCAGGACGCAAAAATACATAGGCAAAGCAGGAATTACTGTGCAAGGGGAGATGCAAAGATTTTTAATGCTGAAGAATGGTGAAGTAGTAGAATTTAAAAGGCCCCTTGCCCCTCAACTAGAGATGAATATGCTGATTGTAAAATACTTTCCCACAACTCAAGTAGAGGAATGGGCAAAGTAACTTTCACCCAAAGAATTGGAACTGCTAAAACAGGCACAGTCAGGGAGACCTTCAGCTCCAAAAAGAGTCAGACTAGTACTGACTGGGAGCTTAAACCTGGGAGTAGATATGGATAAGCTGTGGTTACTGAGAGTGAAATCTAAAAGGAGCCAGTCCTGGATTTGTACTTACATTTCCCCTGACCCCGCCTTTTTTTTTTTTTTTTTAAATGGAGTCTCCTTTGGTCGCCCAGGCTGCAGTGCAGTGGTGTGATCTCAGCTCACTACAACCTCTGCCTCCTGGGTTCAAGCAATCCTCCGGCCTCAGCCTGAGTAGCTAGGATTATGGGCGCCCACCACCATGCCCAGCTAATTTTTGAATTTTTAGTAAAGATGGGTTTCACCATGTTGGCCAAGCTGGTCTGGAATTCCTGACCTCAGGTGATCTGCCCGCCTTGGCCTCCCAAAGTGCTAGATTACACACGTGAGCCACCACGCCCGGCCATTTCCCCATTTAAAAAAAAAAAAAAAAAACATTGTTTCGTAGCAAGACATTTTGGCTTGTGGGAAGTGCTCCAGACGTATTTAGAGACTGATAAATGATGGCCAGCTCTGGTGGTGCATACCTGTAATCCCAGCACTTTGGGAGGCTGAGGCGGGAGGATCACTTGAGCCCAGGAGTTCAAGACCAGCCTGAGCAACATAGTGAGACCCTGTCCGTACAAAAATAAAATAAAATAATTAGCCAGGTGTGGCCATGCCTTAGTCCTAGCTACTTGGGAACTAAGGCAGGAGGCTCACTTGAGCCCAGGAATTTGAGGTTGCAGTGAGTTACGGTTGTACCCCTGTATTCCAGCGTGGGGGACAGAGGGGCAAGGGGCCTTTTAAAAAGAATGAATGAGTGAATGAAAGATAAATAACTAGATCCTCTCCTTTAATGTATACATTACTTTACTGTTGAGAAAAGTAACTTGAAAACAAAATTCTACTTTTTAATCCTAAAAGGTTGATAGCTTGGATCACAAGCCTTTGATATGGGGCCTCACCCACCAAGCCCGGGGCAATCCAAGGCTTCTGACTACACCTAACACAACAGTCATAGGTGTCCTTTTTTTCTGTACCTAGGCACTGCTCTGGCCCATCTTCTGATGGCCAACATCCACCCCAAGATTCTAGCACGGACTTAGTTTGTTTCCTGCTGCCATAAGAAAATGCCACAGACTCTACAATTTATAAACAATAGAAGTTTATTTGGTTTGTGGTTCCGGAGGCTGGCAAGTCCAAGAGCATGGCACTGGCACCTGGCAAGTGCCTTCGTGCTGCATTATAACATGGCAGAAGGGCATGCAACATGAGCAAGACAGACAGAGAAATGGAAGCCAATCTGCATCCTTTTATTAGGAACCCACTCCCAAGATAACAAGCCCATAACTAACCCACTGGCAGGATGGTAGGATTAATTCATTAGTTAATCACCTATTAAAGGGCCAACCTTCCAATACCATTACACTGACAATTAAATGTAAACATATGTTTTGGAGGGGACAGTCGAAGCAAGCAAGGATGCACCTTCTCTCTCCAGTGTCAGCTGAATGCTGACTTGGGGCTGTGGTAAACCACTGTGGTTTTGCCCTTCCAGGATCATTGCTCGCTTTCTTTCTTTCTTTCTCTTTCTTTCTTTCTTTTTCTTCCTTCCTTCCTTTCCTTTCTCTCTCTCTTTCTTTCTTTCATTATTTATTTATTTAGAGACGGGGGTTTCACCATGTTGGTCAGGCAGGTCTCGAACTCCTGACCTCGTGATCCACCCGTCTCGGCCTCCCAAAGTGCTGGGATTATAGCCATGAGGCACTGCGCCCGGATTTCTTTTCCTCCCTTCCTTTTCTTCCTTCCTTCCTCTCTTTCTTTTCTTTCTTTCTTTCTTTCTTTCTTTCTTTCTTTCTTTCTTTCTTTCTTTCTTTCTTTCTTTCTCTCTTCTTTCTTTCTTTTTCTTCCTCCCTTCCTTCCTTTCTTCCTTTCATTCTTTCTGCCTTTCTTTCTTTCCTTTTTTTTTTTTTGTTACTAGTATCCAACACATTCCTTTAGGGGAAATCTTCAAAATTGTTGGGTTAGAATTAAGGCAGCCCTATTTATTTTCTAGGGGTGGCTATACATCATAGACTAAGCCAATCCACATATTTCATTTCCTTGGCCACAGTGAATGTGCAAGGGAGGAGTCAAAGAGAATCAGGTTGAGAACTTTTTATTCCAAATGCCTCAAGGAAGAAACTTCACATCTGGGCTGAACCGGAGAGTCAGCAGGACTAGAGCAGCTGGGTGCCATTGTAATAAGAGAGCGTTAGGGGACTATAGTCGACATGGAGTTACAGCAAATCAGAGGAAACCAGAGGTAGGACAAAGAGAGAACTCACAGCATTGTTTGAGACTCTAGATTCAGCCATACCTGAAGCACTATCCCCCTGCACCCTTCAATTTTATGAATCAACACATTATTATATCTTCTTTTTTAAAGTTGAGTTTTCTGTTACATGCATTTGAAAATATCCTGAAAAAGTAGGGCTGAGGCACAAACTGCATCTTTGTAGAAACAGGACATGTACCTCTTCTAGAGAGGCACATTATAAAAAGGTGTACCCACTGGGCGCAGTGGCTCACACCTGTAATCCCAGCACATTGGGAGGCTGAAACGGGCAGATCATCTGAGGTCGGGAGCTCGAGACCAGCCTGACCAACATAGTAAAACCCCGTCTTTACTGAAAATACAAAATTAGATGGGCATGGTAGTGCACACCTGTAATCCCAGCTACTCAGGACGCAGAGGCAGGAAAATCGCTTTAACCAGTGAGGCAGAGGTTGCAGCGAGCTGAGATTGCATCATTGAATTCCAGCCTGGGCAACAAGAGCGAAACTCCATCTTAAAAATGAATGAATGAATGAATAAATAAACAAATAAATAAATAAAAAGGTGTACCTACATGCTTTGGCTGGGCACATGGCCAGACATCAAGTTCAGCCTGGGTTGCAGTCCCCTCCTTGCCCCATCTGCTGGGTTTCCTCGTACAGGGAATAACCTACATAACTATACTTGGCAGTGACTGAGAAAGAATTTTCTCCTTTAAGTAGCCAGCCTCCAAAATGACCCTCATGTTACTCACCTTCTGGTATTCATACCCTTATGTATTCCCTCTTAGCCCTGTGTAGGGCTGACACGTGGTTCCAGTATGTTGTAGAAATAAGATGTGTAACTTTTGAGGCTGAGTCATAAAAGCTATTGCAGCTCTGCCTTACTGGCTCCGGGATCACTCCCTCTGATGGCAGCCAGCTGCCATGTCATAAGGACACTCAAGCAGCTCTGTGGAGTGCTATACATGTTGAGGAACTGAGACCTCCTGCCAACAGCCATGACTAGCTCACCAGCTGTGTGTGTGTCATCTTGGAAATAGCTCCTACAGCCCCAGTCAAGCCTTCAGATGATTGCAGCCCTGACTGACCTGCTGACTGGAACCCCCAGAGACCTCAAGCCAGAAGTACCCAGCTCAGCTACTGTTGACTCAGCAGACCCACAGAACATACAAGATAAAAAATGCAACCAGGCATAGTGGTGTGTGCCTATAGTCCCAGCTATTGGGGAGGCTGAAGTGGGAAGATCGTTTGAGTCCAGGAGTTCAAGACCAGACTGGGCAATGTAGTGAGACTCTGCCTCTAAAATCTAATGACTTAATTAAAATCAATATAAACAAGAATAGCACCAATTTTTTTTTTAAAAGCAGTAGTTATTATTGTTTTAAGCAATCATATTTTGAAATCATCTGCAATAGAAAAGTAGTGCACTCTTTATCAGTCTTCCCTTCCTCAGATCTATTTCCTCCTCCTGGGCAAATTCTCTGCAAGGGCTCCTCCCTGATTTCTTTAGTAGGCTACTCAGCCCTGCTCTGGGCAGCCCTCGGTCTCATCCTCTTTACTCAATGGAACTTTCTAGAAATTGCCCTTTAATTCCTCGGCTGTGCTTCCTCTCCTTTATCCCTGTTCCTGCCTCTTCTCCACCTGAAGAGAAATGGCTCTTTCTCCTTCATACATTCCACATTTTTCTGTTGACAAACATCATGACAACAATTGCAGTGGATAATCCTTGTGATAAGAAAATAGGTTTCTGGCCCGGTGCTGTGGCTCATGCCTGTAATCCCAGCACTTTGAGAGGCCAAGATGAGTAGATCACCTGAGGTCAGGAGTTCGAGATCAGCCTGGCCAACACGGCAAAACCTGTCTCTACTAAAAATACAAAAAATTAACCAGCATGGTGAGCTCCTGTAATCCCAGCTACTCTGGAGGCTGAGGCAGGAGAATTGCTTGAACCCAGCGGGGTGGAGGTTGCAGCGAGCTGAGATCGAACCACTGCACTCCAGTCTGGGCAACAGAGCAAGACTCCATCTCAAAAACAAGTAAAAGAAAATACATTTCTTTATGTATCTCAATAAACCGGGAAAATTCTGTTTTTGTTTTGAGGCTGTTGTTCCCTGGTTTGTTCCAGCTTTGCAAACGGCACAGAGGGGAAAAAGCTCCCACATCCCTTTCCTGTGGAGAAGTCCAGGCAGTCAGTGGAGCTCTGTGAGTTCTGATTTTCCACGGGGCTTTTGCAATGGCAGAACGGGGCTGGGGAGCAGTCTGCCACCATTGTCATGGCAACGTGCTCCCTGGTGGGTCCTGGGCTGCACTCCCAGGCAGGGAAGCAGCTCCCAAGCATGTCTCCCTCACAGAGTGGGCACTGGAAGGTGGGGCTGCCCAAGAAACAGTGGGGCCTGGGACAGCGAGGCCCAGCAGGTGTTCCATCTCAGGAGGCAGACAGCCAGGTGGGCCAAGTCTGCAAGCCCAGCCCTAGAGAACAGGTGAGCTTGACCCAGGAAATAACCAGAGTCATCCACGTGGGCACTTCTTTGCCCTCCTGTGCTATTCCTGCTCCCTGATGATGTGGTCAGTCCTGGGTGACCCTGTCTCTGGAAATGAAGGTCAACAAACTCTGTCATTCACTATGCCAGTGGTTCCCAAACTTGAGCACACATTGGCATAACTGGGGATCTTTTATAAATGTGGATGTGCTCGGGCGCGGTGGCTCATGCCTGTAATCCCACCACTTTGGGAGGCCGAGGTGGGCAGATCACTTGAGGTCAGGAGTTCCAGACCAGTCTGGCCAACATGGCAAAACCCCAACACTACTAAAAACACAAAAATTATCCTGGCAAGATGGCAGGCACCTGTGGTTTCAGCTACCTGGGAAGCTGAGGCATGAGAATTGATTGAATCAGGGAGGCTAAGGTTGCAGCGAGCCGAGATCATGTAACTGCACTCCAGCCTGGATGACAGAGCAAGACTCTCATAAAAACAAAACTAAAAAACTAAAAATAAAAATGTGGGCCAGGCACGGTGGCTCATGCCTGTAATCCAGCACTTTGGGAAGCCGAGGCAGGCAGATCACCTGAGGTCGGGAGTTTGAGACCAGCTTGACCAACATGGAGAAACCCTGTCTCTACTAAAAATACAAAAAATTAGCTGGACGTGGAGGCACATGCCTGTAATCCCAGCTACTCCGGAGGCTGAGGCAGGAGAATCGCTTGAACCTGGGAGGTGGAGGTTGCGGTGAGCCAAGATGGCACCATTGCACTCCAGCCTGTCAGAAAAAGATAAAAATATTTGGATGCCTGGCTCTCACTCCCAGACATTCTGAAATCGCCAGGTGATCCTAGCATGCAGCAAAGTGTGGGAGGCATTGCACTACGCTAAGGTTCTGGGCCTGATCTGTGTATAAAAATCACCTGGGAAACTTCAGAAAAGAATGCAGACACCCAGACCTCCTCATTTCAAAATCTCCTGAGTTGGTCCCAGGTATCTAAATGTTTCACAAGCTTTCAGAAATTCTGGGGAGCTGCTGGCAGTGCATGTCACTCATCCAGCATAACATAAAGCAAAGCTTTGTCGAGTGGGTGTCAGTAAGGAATGTAGCAGGAATGGGGTGAACTGGAGGCTTCCATAGGCCTCGCTTTATCCATTGGGGTTCACTGTGGATGGGGGTGTTGCATTGAAACAATTAAGTTAGGCCGTGTGGTGGCTCATGCCTGTAATCCTAGAACTTTGGGTCAGGAGTTTGAGATCAGCCTGACCAACATGGGGAAACCCCGTCTCTACTAAAAATACAAAAGATAGCCAGGCATGGTGGTGGGTACCTGTAATCCCAGCTACTCAGGAAGCTGAGGCAGGAGAATTGCTTAAACCTGGGTGGTGGAGGTTGTAGTGAGCCAAGATCTTGCCACTGCACTCCAGTATGCACGACAGAGCGAGACTCTGTCTCAAAAAAAAAAAAAAAAAAAGTATTAAGTTAAGTTATGCATATAGACCAGAAATGATCTGAGATTGATATTTTTGCATGGTTAAATCTAATACCAACTCACTAGGAGACAGTTGTTCCTGTAGGACAATGGCTTCTATAAGATTTTCACTAAAGCCAAGGGTCAGAGTTCAAGGTTACAAGTCACCCCACAGGAATACCAGGAGGCCAGTAGGTTCAGATCCCATAAAGAGAGGGTAGGTGGATGCTGGAACTCAGCAGACTACAGTATCCTGGTCTCCTAACTAACCTGGTGAAGGGCCACAGGTACAAAAAATCTATGCTCATTATTTCTGTACTTATGAATAATTAATTTCCCTTTCAATCTTTTTTAGATTGCAAAAGTAATATAAGCTCATTGTAGCTAATGAAACAATGCCAAGATTTATAAGGAAAAGTTAATTCTCCTCTTACCCCTGACTCCACGCCCAGCCTTTTCCCCCAGGTGACGAATATTAACAGCCATCTCATTTCATTTTAGTCAGAAAATGAGTTGTTCTACACAAATAAATTTGCCCAAGAATCAAAACTGTTCCTTTTACTGGTCAGGTATGTTAGTAATACCTGACCAGCAATGACTAGCAATAATTTCCCCAGTAGCAGCTTTTCTTTAGAATTATTTCTGTCCCCAGTTTACCCCTAACTCCTGGAGTTCTGTCCAGGGCACATGGTTGCTCACAAGTTAAGGTTATTCTTTTAGTGGTGCCTTAAAATATATATGCCAAAGGCCAAGCACAGTGGCTCACTCCTGTAATCCCAGCACTTTTGGAGGCTGAGGCCGGTAGGTCACCAGGTCAAGAGATTGAGACCATCTTGGCCAACATGGTGAAACCCTGTCTCTACTAAAAATACAAAAATTAGCCAGGTGTGGTGGCATGCACCTGTAGTCCCAGCTACTCAGGAGGCTGAGGCAGGAGAATTGCTTGAACCCCAGAGGTGGAGGTTGCAGTGAGCTGAGATTGCACCACTGCACTCCAGCCTGGCGACAGAACGAGACTCCGTCTCAAAAAAAAAAAAAAAAAAAAAAGTGCTGAGATTGTTGGGGTGGCTGCAGTGAGTGAGGAGGCCAGGAAGAAGCACCTGATATGCATAAATTTATACGAAGTCATTGGTTTGCACTAACTCCTGTACCAGACCCAACAAACCAAACCAAAATGGAGTCACTCATGCTAAAGTTCCATGCTACCAAAGAGAAGTTAAGTTGTTTATCTGACCTTTTGAGAAACCAGGAGAGAGAGAGATAATAGCCAAATCCCCAAACAGGCTAGTTTTAGATCACATAATAAACAAGCTTTAACCTTTATTTATTTTTTTGGAGACAGGGCCTCACTCTGTTGCCCAGGCTGGAATGCAGTAACTCCATCAGGGCTCATTGCAACCTTGCACTCTTGGGCTCAAGCGATCCTTCTGCCTTAGTCTCCTTAGCAGCTGGGACCACAGGTGTGCACTACCACACCCAACTAATTCAAAAGAAAATTTGTAGAGAAGGGTTCTTGCTATGTTGCCCAGGCTAGTCTGGAACTCTAGGCTTCAAATGATCCTCCAATTTCAGCCTCCCAAAGTGCTAGGGGTTACAGGTGTGAGTCACTGCACCTGGCCTAACCTTTAACCTTTCTTTCTTTCTTTCTTTCTTTTTTTTTTTTAGATGGAGCATCCCTCTGTTGCCCAGGTTGGAGTGCAGTGGCAAGATCTCAGCTCACTGCAACCTCCATCTCCCAAGTTCAAGCGATTCTCCTGCCTCAGCCTCCCAAGTAGCTGGGATTACAGGCATGTGCCACCACGCCCAGCTAATTTTTGTATTTTTTAGTAGAGATGGGGTTTCTCCATGTTGGCCAGGCTGGTCTCAAACTCTTGGCCTCAAGTGATCCACCTGCCTCAGGCTCCCAAAGTGCTGGGATTACAGGTGGTGAGCCACTGTGCCCGGCCTTTTAACTTTGAACTAGCAGTCCACATTTTCTTTCTGCTTTCCCCAGCCCTTTTCTGAATATAAAAACCAATCTCCTCTGTTCAGCTCATGGGAACACTCATTATGTTTTATAGAAGGAAGTATCGCCCAATTCTAGAATCACAAATAAAAACCAATTAAGATCTTTAAGCCAAATTTGTTGTGGTTGTGTCTTTTAACACTTACAAATACTTGAAATAACCTGAAATACTTTAACCACTATGGATGAAGATTATTCAAGAAAGTATTACACACTGTCTTGACTTTTAAAATGGAATGATTCAGGGTCATTGTCATTTTTATAGTACTTTATATTTGAATAATGTTTATATTGAAGAGTAGTGCTCTGTCTTTTAATGAATATTGATTACCAACATCTTAAGGGGCTCTTGATGGTTGCTAAATAGTTCTGGCTAAGATACTTTTTATTTTCTTGCGTTTTTTTTTTTTTTTTTTTTGACATGGAGTTTTACTCTTGTTGCTCAGGCTGGAGTGTAATGGCTCGATCTCTGCTCACCGCAACCTCCGCCTCCCAGGTTCCAGCGATTCTCCTGCCTCAGCTTCCCTAGTAGTTGAGATTACAGGCATGCGCCACCATGTCTAGATAATTTTGTATTTTTAGGAGAGACAGGGTTTCTCCATGTTGGTCGGGCTGGTTTCAAACTCCCAACCTCAGGTGATCCTCCCACCTTGGCCTCCCAAAGTGCTAGGATTACAGGCTTGAGGCACCATGCCCAGCCTATTTTCTTGAGTCTTTTAAAATGATTCTCTCTGATCCTATCCCCACCCCTCATTGCCAGTATCAATCTGTTGTTAGGTGGCGCTCCTTCCTGCTGTCAAGAGATCTTCGTCCATTTATTATTGTCAGAGGTGTTTGAACCAGAGCAACTCCATCTTGAATAGGGGCTGGGTAAAATAAGGCTGAGACCTACTGGGCTGCAATCCAAGGAGCTTAGGCATTCTAAGTCACAGGATGAGTCTCAGGAGGTTGCCACAAGATACAGGTCATAAATTCCTTGCTGATAAAACAGCCTGTGGTAAAGGAGCTGGCCAAAACCCACCAAAACCAAGCTGGCGATGAAAGTGACCTCTGGTGGTCCTCCCTGCTCATTATACACTAATTATAATGCATTAGCATGCTAGGAAACACTCCCATCAGCGCCATGACAGGTTACAAATGGCATGGCAACATCATATATGATCTAAAAAGGGGAGGAACCCTCAGATCTGGCAATTGCCCACCTCTTTCCCAGAAAACTCATAAATTATCCACCCTTTGTTTAGCATATAATCCAGAAATAGCTAAAAGCATCCTTAGTCAAGCAGCCCAAGCTGCTGCCCTGCCTATGGAGTAGCCAATCTTTATTCTATTTTTTTTGTTTGTTTGAGACAGAGTCTCACTCTGTCGCCCAGGCTGGAGTGCAGTGGTGCATTTTCAGCTCACTGCAACCTCCACCTCCTGGGTTCAAGAGATTCTCCTGCCTCAGCCTCCTAAGTAGCTGGGACTACAGGCACGCACCCCACCATGCCTGGCTAATTTTTTGTATTTATAGTAGAGATGGGGTTTCACCGTGTTAGCCAGGATGGTCTCGATCTCCTGACCTCATGATCCGCCTGCCTCAGCCTCCCAAAGTGTTGGGATTACAGGCATGAAGCACCATGCTTGGCTTGGCTTTTTATTATTATTATTATGAAAAATTTCAAACCTATAAACAAGTAGAGAAGATAGTGTCATGAACCCCCATTTCTACTGGAACATCAACAATGGACAACATGGTACATACTTTTCACCTTGTTTGTTCAAAAATTCCTTTTGCTCAGTCATCACTGAATTCTGGATCCTTTTTTTTTAATTCCAGATGGAATCTCACTTTGTCCCTCAGGCTAGAGTGCAATGGCTTGATCTTGGCTCACTGCAACCTCTGCCTCCTGGGTCCAAGTGATTCTCCTGCCTCAGCCTCCCAAGCAGCTGGGACTGCAAGCGCATGCCACCACGTCCAGCTAATTTTTGTATTTTTAATAGAGATGAGGTTTCACCATGTTGGTGGCTGGTCTTGAACTCCTGACCTCAGGTGATCTGCCCGCCTTGGCCTCCCAAAGTGCAGGATTACAGGCATGAGCCACTGCACCCGGCCGAATTCTGGATTCTTGAAGCAGCTGGATATTGGCCTCTGGGAATGCAGGGCTTCCCTGTCTTATTATTTTAACTCTGACTACCTACAGAGGCTCCAGCCATGTGCCCTTTCATTTCCAAGATGGTTCTCATAAAGCCCTTTCTGCCCAGTGTCCAGGCTGCCCCACAGGTCCTGCTCCTCTGCCTCTGACCTTCAGGTGACCGTGGGAAGGGTTTGGGAAATCCTCCTTCGTCTGACAGGGAGATCCTGTTGGGGAAGTCCAGAGGAATGAAAACGTGTGCTCTATTTCCTCACCCAGGTTGTACCCAAAGCCTCTGGAAGGAATTTTTATTAGTCTAGAGTGTAAATAAGCATTCCCTCTCCCTTCCTACTCCCTATGATACCAGGCCTGGAAGTTTCCATAGAACACGCTGGCTTCTCAATATATCATGTGAAGTTTCTTCTGGTCTGAAGCCAGTTCTCTGCACAACGCACTCTGTACATTCCCCACAGCTGGATTCTCCGCCAACCGCCTCCCCCAGACAGGCTTCCGCAATCTTTTCCATGGCCTCTTGAAACAGGTCCCACCATCCCTGCCCCGCAGATGAGGAAGTTGAGGTTTAAAGAGGTGAAACCCCTTGTCTTAGAGGTGCAATTAGCAAGCAAAACAGTTGGGACTCAGAGGAGCCTAATCATTGGAGTCTTCATTAATAAATGGAGAACTAATTATAGTCATTGAAGAGACTGTTCCTTTTCTGTTGTGATTAATTCCGAATTTATTTTTAGTTTTCAAAAGAATGAAGACTCGTGATGGGGTTTGTTCTGAGAAAGAAACGGGCTATTCTTGACAGTCTTCCTTGGCCAGCCCCTTTGCCCACAAAAATACCCAAGAACCTGTGGCCAGGTCGTTCCTGTGCATTTTTTTTCTGAAGCTCAAGATTCCCCAGGGATATATGTCAACCTAAGCTACTTTATTTTGAGGTGGAGTCTCGAACTGTTGCCCGGGCTGGAGTGATGGCACGATCTCGGCTCACAGCAATCTCGGTCTTTTGGATTCAAGCGATTCTCCTGCCTCAGCCTCCAGAGTAGCTGGGATTACAGGCACCCACCACAACACCCAGCCAATTTTTTTGTATTTTAGTAGAGATGGGGTTTCACTATGTTGGCCAGGCTGGTCTCGAACTCCTGACCTCATGATTTGCCCGCCTCGGCCTCACAAAGTGCTGGGATTACAGGCATGAGCCACCATGCCCAGCCCTAAGCTACTTTTAATCAACACTGGAGAACCATTTTTATACAATAGAAGGACGCCATCACCTACAAATGAAAACCCTAGTTTTTGCCACAATGCTGGGGAAATTAGGATCTGGCTTGTCTTCTGAGCAAGAGAAGCAGGCTGGGATGTGTAGAGTGTGTGTGTGTGCATGTGTGTGTGTGTGTGTGTGTGTGTGTGTGTGTTTCAAGAATAAGGGACTGTGTGGCCCTGGGCAAAGTAGCACAAGGAGTGATAGCAGAGAGCCAGGGAGGGACAGCAATTTTCATAAACTTCATTTCTAAGCTTTTTCTTAGAGAGCCCAGCCCTCTAAATCAGTGGATTTTTCCAAGCTTCAGATATGTTAATAGCAGCCATCACGTCGGAGTTGGGTCCTGGCCCTGGAGAATTTCTGCCTTTCTGTCTCTTTATGTGGCTTTGAGTATCTCTGCTCAGATATTTTACTGTTATTTACTCCCAAAGGGCAATCTCATTTCCATACTTCTCTGCTGCTGTTAGGGAAGAGTGGGGATGGGGCCTGAACTCTTTTCCACACCCACCAAGCAATAGCAGTGAAAGAGCAGACTTCAGTTTGTGTTATTTCTGGTCCCACAACGTATTTCTTCCCTTCTCCTTTTCTCTTTCTTCATGCTGCTTCTGCAAATGAAACCTTTAGCTTACATCAGGGAAGCTGGGCTTGTGAAGGAGGCGGTGGAGGTCTTGGAAGACCTGGGAGAAAGCTGGGCTTTGGTTTCTCTTTCCTCTCCATGCTCCCACCCCCTTCCCCTCTCTCATTCCTTTTCCCTCTCTCTTCCATCCTACTCTTCTTATTCTATATTCTGTCTCTTGTTCCCCACAATTTTTTCTTTCCTCTTTTATTCATTACTATTTTCTGTCTGCCTCTAGCTTTGCTTCCTCTTCTCTTCTTTTTCTTTACTTATTTTTTTTTTTTTTGAGACAGAGTCTGTGTCACCCAGGCTGGAGTGTAGTGGCGCAATCTCAGCTCACTGAAAAGTCTGCTTCCCAGGTTCAAGTGATTCTCGTACCTCAGCCAACCAAGTAGCTAGGATTACAGGCATGTGCCACCATACTCGGCTACTTTTTATACTTTTTAGTAGATAAGGGGGTTTGCCATATTGGCCAGGCTGGGCTTGAACTCCTGGCCTCAAGTGATCCACCTGCCCTAGCCTCCCAAAGTGCTGGGATTGCTGTTTTGAGCCACTGCACCCAGCCTCCTTCCCCCTTTTTTAAATGTTGGTGGGCCTGGCCAAAAGACAAGATGCCAATATAAACCCTTCTTATAAATGAAGACTCTCTGAGGATGTGAATAATACCTGAAAATAAAACTCCCCTTTTTTCTTTGAGATAGTATGTTGCTCTGTCATGCAGGCTGGAGTAGACTGGCACAATCGCAGCTCCTAATTTTTGTATTTTTGGAGAGATGAGGTTTCACCATGTTTTCTAGGCTAGGCTCAAACTCCAGGGCTCAAGTGATCAGCCGGCCTTGGCCTCGCAAAGTGCTGGGATTACAGGTATGAGCCACCGTGCTTGGCCCAACAACCTTTGAAAAATGTTTGGAAAACCCCACAATACTCTGGGATTTTTGTTGAAAACACAGATTCCTGGGTCTTATCCCAGATCCACTAAATCAGAATCTCTGGGAGGGTGGCCTAAAAATAGGTATCCCTTCTAACATGTTTCTCCAGTGATCCTTATACACTTTTAAGTTTGAGAATCTTTGGCTGGAACTCTGGCTGAGATTCTGGATGAGAAAATCAAGGAAGGGATGGATAGAACTCTTCACACTTCCTCTTCCGTGGAGGCCCAATGCCAGGTTTCTTCTGGACTCCAAGGGGAGAACTGAACCCATTTATTTCTCCAAAGTCATGATTCCAAAATGCTTATTTTCAGTACAGTAATTTTCTTTCCCTTCTCAGTATCTTCTTGAAACTGAGTCTCAAGATCACTGATCCTTAAGAAGTACACAAAACTTCCATTATGGTGCAGGAAGACAGTATTAGAACTGCTATTTGAATATTATATCTACTTCAATATTACCTTTAAAATTTTTTAACTTTATTATAATATGCTTATTAGTTTGGTGGTTCATATATTTAATTCATAGATAATAGAAGTAGATATCTCTGGGATTTTTACTGATAGAGGTGCACAGTCAAAAAATTTTGGACAGTATCACTGTAGAATCTAGACTACAAATTCCTTGAAGTTAGAATATCATTATTTTTTAACAAATCATATTGAAAAACAGCAGCCACACAGAGAAGTGCACAAATACGTATACGGACGGGAGAACAGCTCTGTGTAACTAACAACAGGATCAAGGAATGGATTATTACCAGCAATCTAGATACCCTTGTGCCCTCACTACCTTTCCCCAAAATAACTCCTCTCTTGACTTCTAGGAATTTCATGTAAATGGAATTGTCGTAGTCTTGCCAATGCACCCAATGTAGCAGTTGCCCACCTGAAGTTCTTTGTCTCACAACTAAGAAAATTAAGGAGCATGGACACCAAGGGTGAGATTGCAGCAAAAGTTTAATAAGCAAAAGAAGAAAGCTCTCCATTGTAGAGACGGGGACTGAAACAGGGTTGCTGTTTCATAGTTCAATACAGAGGCTTTTATAAGAAACTGATCAGGGCTGGGCTTCTCATTTGTATAAGGTGTGAATTTCTGGTAGCTCCAGCTCTTCCTTCTAATGCACATGGGGCCCCTTAGCTCAGTTACTCCAGATTGCTTTGTTTCCCTTTCTGAGCACGTGTCTAGGGATAAAATTCTCCATCGTGAGCATGTCTGGGCAGGTCTCCTGTGTAGCCTTTCTTATCTATGTGGTTGGCATGTCTTAGGCAAGCCCCCCTGTACAATCGCCTTAATCTGTGCCTGCAGTTTGATTTTTCAGGCTGTTCTTTTGTTAGAAATAATTTTACAGAGGACCCACCCTAACTGCCTGTCTGATGTGTTTCTTCCTTCCTCCTCTCTCAGAATCACGATATTTCTGCTCTTTTGTGTTTGGTTTCTTTTGCTCCGCATTATATCTATGGGGTTCACTTATATGTAGCAATAGTTATTCTCTCTCTCTCTCTGTTTTTTTTTTTTTTTTTTTGAGATAGGGTCTTACTGTGTCACCCAGGCAGAGTGCAGTGGTGCAATCTCAGCTCACTGCAGGCTTGACCTCCTGGGCTCAAGCGATCCTCCCACCTCAGCCTCCTGAGTAGCTGGGACTACAGGTGTGTGCCAGCATGCCTGGCTAAATTATTTTATTTTATTTTTAGTAGAGATGAGGTCTCATTGCGTTGACCAGGCTGGTCTCAAGCTCCTGGCATCAAGAGATCCCCTCACTTCAGCCTCCCAATGTCCTGGGATTACAGAGGTGAGCCATTGCACCAAGCCTGTTTATTCTGAGTGTCGAGTTTTCTATTGTATAAATAGGCCACAATTTATCAATTCTAGTTTGATGGATATTGGGTTGTTTCCAGTTTGGGGCTTTTATGAATAGTGCTGCTATGAACATTGTTGTATATGTTTTCTGTTGGACATATCAACATATCTTAGTTGGTTATATGCCTAGAAGGGAATGAGAAGAGTTATAGAGAATGCTCAATCCAACTTTGCTAAATACTGCCAATTTTCCAACAGGCTCTCACCAGCAATGTATGAGAGCTCCAGGTGTACTGTATCCTCTCCAATATGTGGTATGTTCTGTTCTGTTTTTAATCTTCCTCACTCACTGAGTGCATATTGATACCGTCTATGATTTTGATTTGCTTTTCTTGGTGATTAATGATGTTGTGCATCTTTTAACATGTTATTGCCCATTTGGATATCTTCTTTTGTGAAATGCCCATTCAGGTTCTTTGACCATTTTTCTATTGGGTTGTCCATGTTTTCTTTATTGATCTATAGGAATTGTTTTACTTTAAAATTCAACTTTTTTTTTTTAGAGACAAGGTCTTGCTATGACACTCAGGTTAGAGTGCAGTGGCATAATCATAGCTTTCCTGGGCTCAAGTGGCCTTCTTGTCTCAGCCTCCTGAGTAACTGGGACTACAAGCATATGCCCCCATGCCCAATAAATTTTTAACATTTTTTATAGAGATGGGGTCCACTATGTTGCCCAGGCTAGACTTGAGCTCCTGGCCTCAAGTGATCCTCAAATCTCATCCATCCAAAGCCTTGGGATTATAGGCATGAACCACCATGCTCAGCCAGAATTCATAGCCATCATACTTATTCCCCTTAAGCCCAGCACACCATCCATTTTCTTTTCTTTTCTTTTTCTATTTTTTTCTTTTTTGAGACAGAGCCTCACTCTGTCGTCTAGGCTGGAGTGCAATGGCATGGTCTAGGCTCACTGCAACCTCTGCCTCCCAGGTTCAAGCAATTCTCCTGCCTCAGCCTCTCGAGTAGCTGGGACTACAGGTGCCTGCCACCATGACTGGCTAACTTTTGTATTTTTCATAGAGACGGGGTTTCACCATATTGGCCAGGCTGGTCTCAAACTCCTGACCTTGTGATCTGCCTGCCTCGGCCTCCCAAATTGCTGGGATTACAGGCATAAGCCACCTTTCCCAGCCATACTGTCCGTTTTCTAATATGTGTTTAATAGCTCTTCAAGCTGTTGTTGAATGAACTAGCATACATGAGTTGAGGAAGATAGCTCTTGTTGGGTAATGGAGATCACTGTGTATTTTGATTTTTGCTGAACATTAACAACGTTTTGAGGTATGATTTATATACCCCAAATTTTACTTATTTTATATGTACAATTTGGTGACTTTCTGAGTTGCACGATCATTACCACAAACTCATTTTAGAACATTTACATCACCCCAAAGAAACCTTGTGTTTGTTTGTTTCTTTCTTATTTGCAGCTCCAGCTCCAAGGGACCACTAATTTTTATTTATTTATTTTTTTTTAGAGAAGAGGTTTTACTATGTTGGCCAGGGTGGTCTCAAACTCCTGACCTCAAGTGATCTGCCCGTCTTGGCCTCCCAAAATGCTGGGATTACAGGTGTGAACCACCACGCCCGGTGAGGACCACTAATTTTCAAATTGTCTCTATGGATTTGCCTTTTCTGGATATCGCATATAAATGGAATTATATAATATATTGCCTTTTGTGTCTGGCTGCTTTCACTTAGCATAATGTCTTTGAGGTTCATCTGTGTTGTAGCATGGATCCATACTTCCTTCTCATGGCCGAATAAATATTCCATTGTATTGGTATACTACATCTTGGCCATTGATTCATTAGCTGATGGACACTTAGATAATTTCCACCGTTTGGCTTCTGTGAATAGTACTGCTATGAACATTCACTACAATTTTTTTCTTTGTTTGTTTGTTTGTTTTTTTTGAGATGGGGTCTTGCTCTGTCACCCAGGCTGGAGTGCAGAGGTGCGATCTCGGCTTACTGCAACCTCCGCCTACCCGGTTCAAGTGATTCCCCTGCCTCAGTCTCCCGAGTAGCTTAGACTACAGGCACATGCCACCACACCTGGCTAATTTTTTTGTATTTTTAGTCGAGTCAAGGTTTCACCATGTTAGCCAGGATGGTCTCGATATCCTGACCTCATGATCCACCTGCCTCGGCCTCCCAATGTGCTGATTACGGGTGTGAGTCACTGTGCCTGGCCTTCACTACAAGTTTTGTGTAAACATACGTTTTCATTTCTCTTAGGTAGATGCCTCAGAGGGAAGTGTTGGGTCATTTGGCAAATTCGTGTTTAACTGGCTTTTTCTCCCTTTTTCTTCTTTTTTCTTTTTTTTTTTAGACAGGGACTTACACTGCTGCCCAGGCTGGAGTGCAGTTGTGTGATCATGGCTCACTGCAGCCTTGATCTCCTAGGCTCAAGTGATCCTCCTGCATCAGCCTCCTGAGTAGCTGGGACCACAGGGACATGTCACCACATCTTGTGACTAATTTATTTTATTATTTCTTTATTTTTTTGTAGAGACAGGGGTCTTACTATGTTGTCTGAGCTGGTCTTGAACTTGTGGCCTCTAGGGATCCCACAGGTCAGCCTCTCAAAGCATTGAGATTACAGGTGTGAGGCACCATGTCTGGCTATGTTTAACTTTTTAAAGAAATTGAAACCTTTCTATTTCTCTGCCATCCATAGGCCGATGGAAAGGCGTATAAAGTTGTCTCGGGTAGAAATGAAGTATCAGCCACCACATAACTATCAAATGCACAGTGTCTAGAGAAAGCTCTGACACACGTTTATACAATAACTTAGCAAGTGGAAAATCTAAATATGAACAGGGTCCAAACAATCTATGCCAAAGGAGTTCAATAAGTACTGAATGCCTGCTTTTTGTATGAGTCAATGTTAGGCTTTAAGAACAATAGATAGGCTAGGCACGGTGGCTCATGCGAGCAGTTTGGTAATCCCAGCACTTTGGTAGGCAGAGGTGGGCAGATCACCTAAGGTCAGGAGTTTGAGACTAGCCTGGCCAACATGGTGAAACCCCATCTCTACTGAAAATGCAAATTAGCTGGGCGTGGTGATGTACAACTGGAATCCCAGCTACTCAGGAGGCTGAGACAGGAAAATCACTTGAACCCAGGAGGCAGAAGTTGCAACCAGTGAGCCAAGATCATGCCACTGCACTCCAGCCTGGGTGACAGAGCAAGACTCCATCTCCAAAAAAAAAAAAAGATGGAAATTTAAAACAAAGATGCTATCCCTTTCCTGAGTTACTAAAAGTCTAACCAGTAAAATAAGACTTAATTATTATTATTTTTTAACACAAAAATAAGGAAGCCATGCATGGTGGTGTGCACTTGTAGTCCCAGCTAGCTTCTCCGGAGGCTGAGGTGGGAGGATAACTTGAGCCAGGAGGTGGAGAATGCAGTGAGCCAAGATCACACCATTGCATTCCAGTCTGGACAATGCAGCCAGATCTTGTCTCAATCAAAAAAAAAAAAAAAAAAAAAGCAAAATCATTAAAGACTTAAATAAAATTTCAAGATAGCAATGAAAGATCAGAGAGGGAGAAGGCAGGACGGAAAATTAAGGGAGGAACTTATCTTTCCTTCTAGATTCTGGGAGAAAACACAAAGCCAGAGTGCGTTTCTATAAAATTTTTGGCATCCCAAAGATGTAAGAGTTTCTACTTCTACTGTTGTGCTAGAAATCTTAGTTAAAAAAGAAGTGTTATGTAATAAATCACCAGGACCCTTGAACTGAATAGATAAAAATAATTGCTAATATATGGGTATTTAATGTACAGTTTACATGTTTCCTCACTCAATCTTCCTAATAACTCTATGATATTAATACTACTGTTGTCTTCTTTTAGTGATGAGGAAAATGAGGCTCAGAGATATAAGTAAATCGCCCAATGGCACACAGCTAGAAAGTGCCAGAAATGGGGTTTGAATAAAGGCAGTCCAGAGCCAACATATTTAACCACTAACTACATTTAACCATTTAAAGTCCCATATTCCAGTTACTGGAGTTAATCTTCAATTACAGATGGGGAAATAGATCCAAAGGTATGGGAAGACTTGAGGATTTGGAGGTTACTTGATTGATAAGAGATCAGGGACAGGAGTTCCACTAGCTGCTAGTCCAGTCTTATTTCTGTCAAGACTTATATTGGGCATCACCAGAGAGCCTTTTCTTTTTTTGAGATGGCGTCTCGCTCTGTCGCCAGGCTGGAGTGCAGTGGTACGATCTCGGCTCCCTGCAACCTTCACCTCCTTGGTTCAAGTGGTTCTCCTACCTCAGCCTCCTGAGTAGCTGGGATTACAGGCATGCACCATCATGCCCAGTTAATTTTTTCATTTTTGGTAGAGATGGGATTTCACCATATTGGCCAAGATGGTCTCCAGCTCCTGACCTCATGGTCTGCCCGCCTTGGCCTCCCAAAGTGCTGGGATTACAGGCATGAGCCACTGCGCCCGGCCCAGAGAGTCTTAAGATGGTATTTATGGGTGAGTCTCTAGGATACCTATTTTCTGACTGGCAGGGTGGACTCCAGAAAGCAACACTCAGTGCACAATAAGCTAGAGTAGAGCTCAAAGCTGCTTCTGCTGTTGACCAGCTGTACGATGGTGAACAAGTCACACTTGTTGAGCCCAGTTTGTTTACCTGAAAACTGGGGCAACAGTCACCTCATCAGTTCATAGGATTACAGGAACCAAATTAAATGAGTGGAGACATTAACAGCTATTATCATTTTTGGTTACTGCAGGAATGTTTGAGGTGGGTCACGTGGAGCTCAAGTGTGTGGCATGCTGTGTAGGCTGAGATTTCTCAAGTCCAAACTGGATCACAGTTTCTCACGGGCACTACAGATAATTTGGGGCTGCGGGATGGCTGTAAATCAGTTGTCCTACCCTGATTCAGGTGATATCATCAGAAATGAAGCCTGAGAACAGCCTGCTAGATATATTGTATCACATATTTTCCTGATACAAGGAATTTTATGTCTTTTAGAGCTTGATTAGGCCAGTTACTTTTAATAACTCTGTGTGTGTGTGTGTGTTCATTTATTTTTTATTTTTTAGATGGAGTCTCGCTCTGTTGCCCAGGCTGGAATACAGTGGTGTGATCTTGGCTCACTGCAGCCTCTGCCTCCTGGGTTCAAGCAATTCTCTTGCCTCAGCCTCATGAGTAGCTGGGACTATAGGTGCGTGCCACGATGCCTGGCTACATTTTTGTATTTTTAGTAGAGGCAGGATTTCACAGTGTAAGCCAGGATGGTCTTGATCTCCTGACCTCATGATCCGCCTGCCTTGGCCTCCCAAAGTACTGGGATTACAGGCAAGAGCCACCACGCCCGGCCTTTTAATGACTGTTTTTGATATGAAGTTATGCAGCTCTATGTTAAGGAACTCTTAGTGGTGACTGTGGTCAAGAGTTTGTTTCCCTATATTTCTGGCCAAGCAAATGTTCATGACTTTGCAATTGATGGACTACAAATAATCTGCATGTTTCACTTTGCTCATGGTCAGAGACCAGCCGGAGGCTGCTCAGTTAAGATGGCTTAGTTGTAGACTAGGGCTCAATACTGACTCTTAAAGCCTGGGCATGAGTATTCTTAAAAAGTTGCGTAATGACTCTAATGTGCAGCCAGGATTGAGAACCACTGAACTAGGTGAAAGGCTCTGTGCCAGAGTCTGATTCAAAGCATAGACAGGTGTGCAAGGTCTTCAGGCTCTTAAAGCCCCACCTGACTGGTTTTGTAATGGATATCTAGGCAGGCATAGTGAGAGGTGAGGCTAGAGGAGGTGTTGTGGAGGGCCTGAAATGTAAAGGCTGAGAAGTTTGTACGAAATTTAAAAGGCAATAGGGAGACATAGAAGGTGACCTGGGGGATAGGGGAAGGAGTAGACAGAGGTATACAGGGGCATTAAAGGGTCCAGCTTTGTTTTTATTTATTTATTTATTTTTTTGAGACAGTTTTGCTCCTGTTGCCCAGGCTGGAATGCAATGGTGCGATCTCCGTCCACTGCAACTTCTGCCTCCGGGATTCAAGCGATTCTCCTGCCTCAGCCTCCAGAGTAGCTGGAATTACAGGTGCCCACCACCATCCCCGGCTAATTTTTTTTGTATTTTTAGTAGAGATGGGGGCTTCACCATGTTGCCCAGGCTGGTCTCGAACTCCTGACCTCAGGTGATCTGCCTACCTCAGCCTCCCAAAGTGCTGGGATTACAGGCATGAGCCACTGAGTCCAGCCAGGTCCAGCTATTTACAGGCTAGAAAATGTACTTTATTATTTTTTTTAAACGGAGTAGACTAGCAAAGAAACCGAGCTTTCTTTTACTTCTGTACGGTCAGTTCAAGGTCAACATTCTGCAGCACCCAGGTTCACTGGTCCCGGGAGAGCAGGAACTGGCCCAAATGATCTTTGTAGTACCTGGCACATCGCATGGAACATGGCAGCCCCCTGCTAATGTTTGTTGACTGACTACATGAGTGTAGACTCTTTAGCTGGCCCATCTCGATTTCAGGAGGGCGGGTACCCCAGGCCGGCCTTCCCTCTGCAGGCAAAGCTCTGGGGCTGTTCCTCTCACCGTTTTCCTTTCCTCCGTCTATCCCCATCGACTGCTTCCAATGCTATCAACTCCGACCCCGTCTCCTCCTCATTCGGTTCCTCCAGCGTGCCACGCTGCCACCCGGCTGCTGGGCTGAGGCGCCAGGCTTCAAACCGGCCTCTCACCCATTGTTCAGTTTCCGGTGAGTCAAGTTCAACCCCTGGTTCAACCACTACAATGATGGCCACAAACGATCCCTCGCAGGCACCTCTCAGACACCCCTCCGCCAGGCCTACAAAGCAGACACAGAACCGAGGGGCGTTTCCTTTCCCGTGGCCCCGGCGGTGGAAGCGCGAGTGGGAGCCCCTCTCCCCAGCGACAGGCCCCTCTGTGAGGGAGCGCGCAGCCCTCCGCGGGCGTGGCCGCCCTGGTCCCGCCCCGGTCCGCCCCCGTCGCCCGCGAGCGATTCCCCGCCCGGCCACCCGGCCGCCACCCCTCTCCACGCAGCCCGCCGCTCCCTTCCGCGCCGCGGAGTCCTGCCGCGGGGGATGCTCCGGGTCCCACCTCCCAGGGGAGCTGCGCATTTCCGCGCGCCGGGGCGGTCGGCCCTCGCGGCGGTAGCCCGCGTTCCGCGTTCCCGGGAAGTTGTCTCTGGAGCCCGCGGCCCTGGGTCTCCTCCCCCTGAGCCCCGCCCCCCCGCCCAGAGCTGGGATCTGCGAGCTGCCCGGCCCGGGGGCGTCGCCGCTCTCTCAGCGAAGCCTGCGAGTCTCCGCTTCTCTGCGCCGAGCGCGCGTCCCCCGCTTGCCCAGGGACCCCCCAGCGCACCCCAGAGACGGCGCGCGCCCAGAGCGCGGGAGCCCGGAGCGCCGGGCGCCTGGGACCCCGCGGCGCCGCTGCCCAGCCCGTGGGGCTCGGCGGGGATGCAGGCTGCGCTGTGAACCCGGGCGCAAAGGCCATGTCCGGCTCTCGCTGCCGGACCCTGTACCCCTTCTCCGGGGAGCGGCACGGCCAGGGGCTGCGCTTCGCCGCGGGCGAGCTCATCACGCTGCTGCAGGTCCCGGACGGCGGCTGGTGGGAAGGCGAGAAGGAGGACGGGCTCCGCGGCTGGTTCCCGGCGAGCTACGTGCAGTTGCTGGAGGTAAGGGGCGAGGGCCGGGGCTGGAGGAGCGGAGCTGCGGTCCTCGGTGCGCTCGCGTACCTGTTGCCCGCTCCGGGGATGCCGCAGCGCCCCGCTCTGAGGGCCGCCCCGGGGGCAGCCCTTACCGGTGCGACCTGTGGCTCCACGCTCTTGGGGGGCGGCGACGGCAGCGGGCGCCCCTCGGGGGGTGGGCAACGCGGGCTCGCCGGGAGCTCCCCCCTTGCGCCGGGCCTCCAGAGCACATCGTGGCGGCCTTAAGGAAGCCAGAACTTGTTGCTTGTGTGAGTTCAGGAGCAGGCGGGCGCGTTCCCAGCAGTGGCGGGGGCCGGTGAAGGGCTCTGCCAGAGTCTGGCGGTCTTGGGAAGATGCACGGAGGATCAGGGGTCCTAGAAGTGGCACCGACTCAGTCCCGCAGCCCCGCGTCTCCACCTCGGAGCCTAGAGTCTGGCGACCCGTGGACGGTCGTGCTGCCCCAGGTCAGGCTCCCTGGCCGCCTTGGGGCCACCCACTTTCTGGTCAGCCGAGCCTGCTGGCTACCAGCCAGAGCCCCCTCAGCAGGCTTGATCCCGGGGTGCCGTAGGCCCCCTCCCCGCCCCCCCCGCCCGCCACTGCCGGCTTCCCTGGTCCAGTTCCCCCAGGCTAAAGCTCAGAACCTGAAAGTGACTTGTTCTGGGGTTCTGGCCTGGCCCCAGGGTTACACAGGACCTGCTGAGCCAAGGCGGCTGGCTGTTTATTGTCTGTGTGACAGGCTGTCCTCTAATCACTGAGCTCACAGTCACAGCCTGAGTGAGACCCGAAGTTTCTAAAGTCCTTTGTGTGTTGGGAGCACGGGATGGGGGGGCTGTGACCTTCGAGGACATCCCTTTTACTAGAAGTCCGTCTGCCCCCAGGATTCTTGTAAAGACTAAAATTAACAGTTACCCTCAATTGTGTCAGTGTTCCTAAACATTCTGGTAAAACACTGCCGAAGAAATCATGAGGCTGAATTTATTTATAATTTAACTCTTGACCTACTTCAGAGAGAACAAAGTAGCAAATTTTGACTGAAAATGCTCAGTGCAATTATCAGGAGAAAAGGAAAGAAGGGAAATGGTTACAGGGCGAGTCAGCCCGAGGATGTATCCTGTGGCATGATTGTCAGCAATAGAGCCTGACCTTATAAAAGTAAGTTAGGTTGCTTTCAGGTCCAGAGGGAACAACGCAATCAATCTCTCCTGAAGGGATCAGTAGCATTTGAGCAAAGTTTAGAGGCTGCTGGAATGAGATTTCATGGGCTGTCAGCGGAGTGTGTTCCAGGAATCTTCTTGGTTCTCTGTGTGGAGAATCAGAAGATCCACTGCTTGTAGGAGAGGGTCAGGTGTGCCCTGCCTTGCTTTACCAGTTTCTTTCCTGAGATTAGGATGTAAAAGAAAGCAAACGTGGGCTGGGCGCTGTGGCTCATGTCTGTAATCCCAGCATTTTGGGAGGCTGAGGTGGGCGGGTCACCTGAGGTCAGGCGTTCAAGACCAGCCTGAATAACATGGAGAAACCCCACCTCTATTAAAAATACAAAATCAACCAGTTGTTGTGAGCCGAGATCGCACCATTGCACTCCAGCCTGGGCAATAAGAGCGAAACTCTATCTCAAGAAAAAAGCAAGCAGCCTCCTTATTTCTAGCTTGAAAGCCCTGGGAGAGATATATATTTTGAGAGTTCTTTGGGTGGCCACCCTTTTCCAGGAAATCCTGATGTGGAAATTTGTCTGATGGTTGTCTGTCTGGTGAGGAGCATCCCGAGCAGGACTGAGCCAGCTGTGTTTTGTGTAGGGGTGAGACTGGTGGGTAGGAGTTAGCACGAGTGGAGTACTGCTTATTCTTCTGGGAAAAGGATGGTGGACCAGGCCCAGGGGACAAGCAGAATCCTGTCCCATCCTCTGACATATATATACAAAGGTAGGAGCTCTCCGTTGTCTCAGGGCCTCTCAGACCATTCCTGACTAGTAACTTGCAACAAAGGCATCCATCTGTGTGAGTAATACTGCTGAGTACCTGCTCGGCATGGTACTTGGACATTATCACCAGTTCCCCGACAGCTCTGTGAAGAGTGAGGTACTTCCCCCATTTTATAGACAAGCAAGCTGAACATGAGAGAGGTGAAGTCAGATCTTCAACGAGTAATGCTCATGTTTTGTTAGCAGCTTAGATGGCTGAATATCACCCCCTGCGCCTGTGCTGCTTTTAAACATGATAACCTGGGCTCAACTGTGCTAAACAGCAAGTGAGCAAAGGGTCTCGATCCACGGGGAAAAAGGGCAAGCGCAGCCCCTGAGGTCAGCATGTTGGTGATGGTGTCACTAAGGGATAGCTCAATCTCTAGGGCTAAAATGAGGACATCTGCATCCACAGGCAACTTGGAAGACCTTTCCTGCAAACCCCAAAGTGTGACTTTACTCAGATCCAGCTGGGGGGGTTTTCCCACAGTGGGCCTGAGTCCTGTGGCCTAAGTACTGAATGGGACTCTTCTCAGGGCCAAAGCAGATGCAGTTTCAACAGGGGGCATTGTGGGTCAGGTGCTTGGCATCTGGGAATGTCCTGCATGAGCAAGTTGGACCTCAAGGCTGAGGGCTGGGTAGGGATAGAGGATAGGCAAGTGGAGTCCCTTGGGATGGGGTGAGTCCTCAAGGACAGACTCAGAGAATGCAGAGCTCCCCAGGCTGGTAGGTAGACTGGCTAGCATCTGGACTCATGAGACTGGAGAGGGGGCCCATAGATACTGGAGGTGGTAAACCTCATGAGATGTCAGCCAGTGGCATCTGAGCTTGCATAAAGCTGGCACTGAGCTTGCTTAGGGGCATGGAGTTCAGAAGGCCAGGGCAGCTGTTGGAGAAACAAGTACAGACAGATGGACTGTACTAGCTTCCTGGCTGAGGGATGGGATTGTGGGTACCTGGCTGAGCATGGTATCTCTAATGTGCTACCTATTCCAATGAAACTTTCACCCTAATGGAAAGAGTGATACCAGGAAACCCTATCTTGGTGGAGGGGAGTGAGGCACTGAAAACTGTGTGCACACTGGATGCTTCCCAAGGGGATCTTCCTTGTTCAGATGAAGCAACGGGAACTGAGAGACCCAGCCTTTGCAGGGAGCATGCACTGGGGAAGGGAGTTGGGAGCTAACTCTAAGAGGGTCACCAGATCTGTTCCGGTGGCCAGCCAGCCCTTAAGAGGTGGCCAGCTTGGAGGAAGTCCTGGTTTTTGGGGCAGTATCTTTGGTCAAGATTTCAAGAAATGATACAGCACATATCTGGCTTCCAGAGAGCAGCTTGCAAGAAAACCTCAGGACAGGCAGAGAAGTATAGAGGTCTCTGGTAGGCCCAAGGACTCTGGTTACAAGGGTCCTTCCTACTCAGAGAGTGGTGCAGCTCTTCAAAGAATGGGCAGAGGGAAACATCAACTTCTAGCAAAGGAATGAGGCCTTACAGCCAAGGCCCACAGCTGCTTATTAGATAAAATCAATTAGAAAAATCTTTCCTGAGGGTTTCTTCTGCTATGATGAGGGAGAGGAATTGAGAAGTCTTTTAACATCATTTGAGAGATATGATACAGGAAGAGACCTGAGGCCAGAGATAGAGGATGTGGGAGCATTTCTGTCAGCTCCGAGCTAGACCTGAGATCACTTCCATAGTCCTGGGAACCCCACATGTGGGAAGATTTGCACCAGCTTTCTGGGGTACATCGAGGCTGAGAAATAGCTCTTGCGGAAGGTGGATAGAGAAGCCTAGATCTCCGTCCTGGGGAAGGTTTGGAGAGACAGACATGGTACCAGTTCAAGCCCAGTGGCTGGACAAGTTGGAGGGTCTGGGAATTCCTGTGACCTTGAATAGAGAGAAGAAATTAGGGACCTGGAGGATGCAATAAGGCATCTACAAAGTCCCCCAGAGCTTTTGGGAAATAATTCTGGGGGACAGCGCGATTGGAACACAAACAAAATAGAGCTTTCCTTGAACTAGGTCATATTCTTAGAATCCAGAATCTGGCTGGCTGGTCTGGACCTCTGGAGTACTAACAGAATATGACACTGTTTGCTAGCAAAACTAGAATGGCTGCGGAGGGTCACCCTTAAACTTGATTTCCTTCACTCTGCTCTTTGCTCTCCCATTTTGGGTTCATGCAGTTGTGCTGCAGGAGTTTATAAGGAGTGTCTGTGGGAGAGAGTGGGCTGTGCTATGGATAATTAAGGAGTAATGTTTTATCTATTGCCATGTAACAAGCTACTCCAAGACTTAGTGTTTCAGAACAACAATTTATTGTTATCTGACATGGTTTTGTGGATTGAAGGGGCCCAGCTGGGTGGTTCTTCTGCTGGTCTGTCTTGTCTCTCATGCAGTTGCAGTCAGATGGTGGCTGGGGCAGAGTCCTGGAGGCTCAACTAGGCTGCAGTCTCCAAAATGTCATCTTCACTCTCCTGTCTGGTGCCTTGATGTTATTCCATGTGGCCTTTCTCTTTATGTGGTGTCTCATCCTCCAGGGCCTTTCCACATGGCCTTTGTCTTCAACAGGGTGGTTGGAGTTACATGGCAGCTGGCTTCTAAGAATGCAAAGGCATAAATTGACAGGCGTTCTTAAGGCTTAGGCCCAGTACTGGCATATCGTTTCTGCCACATTCTATTGGGAAAGTAGTCACAGGACCTGTCCAGAGTCAATTTGGAAGGGAGGTGGGTACAGGTGGGGTTACGAGGGAGGCATGGTTCATCGAGAACCATATTGCAGACTAGCTCCTTCAGAAGGCTAGGGACATGGACATGTCTCTAGCCTTGGACATGGGACAGATGATCCATTAGTAGGGAGGTAGTGCCAGGCCAGACTGATGAGAGAGAGAACCTCAAGAGGGAGGTAAAATGCAGAGACCTGGCAGTTCT
>PVKP010017897.1:16363-45314 GCA_004027715.1 Plecturocebus donacophilus | reverse complement strand
GGGGGTGCCATTCAGTGACGGGTGGTGGAGGAGACACAGGGCACAGAGGTGGGGGCTGTGAGTTTGGTGTTAGGCCGAGTTAGTGATTGTTAGGAGACACCTGCACCTCGCTGTCCAGGGAGCAGCTGTCAGCACCGGGTAACTCAGACAGACGAAGTCGGTGATGTCACCAAGGGAGATTTTGTAGAGTAACAGAAGAGGGAGCTGGAGAGTAGCCTGGGAATCATTGTTTCTTCCTAGAACAAAAACCTGCAAATCTGTCTGGTACCTGTGGCGACCTGGAAAATAGATGTGGCATCTTGGGAAGTGAAACAACAGGTAAAGTATTTCCCCTCTAGGCTGTGCCAAGTATTGACTTTATGAATTTTAATCAATATAGTGGAGAATAAATAGAATAGTCCTAAAACCCGGAATGGTAACATTCCAGTTTCTTTCCTAATGGTTATGACCTGTGGTAACTCATGCCAGAGCTGTAGGAATCTCTTTGCCTCATAGGTTCAGGATAGTAGTTTCCACATCCATTTCTGCCTTGGTCCACCTGTTTGAAGACATGAATTTAGTGTCTGCTTACTGAAGCAGAAAATAATAAAAGCATCTGGAATTTCTGTGCATCTTATGGAAAATTCCAGTTCATAGGACACAGGATTAGACGAGAGTACTATGAGGGGGAGAATCTTGGCTTTTCTACATAGTCCTTGTTTACACACACACACACACACACACCCCACCCCGCAATGGAGAAGAGCAGGGAAAGCACTTTGAACTATCATCTTCTTGAAACCTAGTCACACAAAGAACATGGGCATCACCCGTCACACACAGGGTATTACTGTTTTTATTCATTCAGAAGTTATTTAATGTGCCCCTACTGTGGTGATCAAGTCCAGCAGAATCCGGGCTCTCACTCTGCTAATAGAGGGGTGAGGGCCTTTCTCTTCAAGGGGAGATGATTCCTTTTTCTTGTATCAGCCTTTTATAGTCCTTTCCCGATTTCCTAATGGTGGAACCAACAGGCAGACTTCCAAGATGGCCAAGCCTTCCTTCTCTTCCTAATCTTCCTGCAGCTATATAAGAAGTACAGATGACTTCATAGCCCACGGAAGCATGGCCAATGGCACTTTTTAGGTAACCTCCTGGGACACCTGTATGTGTGATATAAACTGTCCTCACAGCTGGCCCTGTCCCATGAGGAAGTGAGTTAGAGGATAATGATGTTTATAGCATGCTGGAGTTTGGAGTCTCCATGCCGTGGGTACACTCTTCCATGCTCCTGCCCTCACTTGACTTCTTTACCCTCAAGTCACTCTGTTGCTGCTGTTAAGTGCCTAGAAGGGGACCTTTTCATGATGACTGGAAGTGATGGATATTTTGCCTTGAAATTGCCCTGAAAATAATAAATAGGTTCTATCACTGTAGATAGTCAGCGTTCTCTTTGGACAAAGGACATTGTCTTTGGACAGATGGAGAATATTGAAGAAAAAAGATGTCTCTAGTATCAAATTCTAGACACTTGAGCCGGGCGCGGTGGCTCATGCCTGTAATCCCAGCATTTTAGGAGGCTGAGGTGGGTGAATCACCTGAGGTCAGGAGTTTGAGACCAGCCCGGCCAACATAGTGAAACCCCATCTCTACTAAAAATACAAAAAATCAGCTGGGCGTGGTGGCGGGCACCTGTAATCCCAGCTATCAGGAGGCTGAGGCAGGAAAATCGCTTGAACTCAGGAGGCGGAGCTTGCAGTGAGCTGAAATTGTGCCATTGTACTCCGGCCTAGGGAACAAGAGCGAAACTCTGTTTCAAAACAAACAAAAAACCCTGTCTCAAATTCTAGACACTTGAGTGACACAGTTGAATCAAAAGAATAACTCAGAGCATTGCCTTTTTTTTTTCTTGAGACAGGTCTCACTCTGTTGCTTGGGCTAGAGTGTGGTGGCGCGATCATGGTTCCCTGCATCCTCGATCTCTGGGGCTCATGTGATCCTCCCACCTCAGCCTCTTAAGTAGCTGGGACTACAGGCACGTGCCATCATTCCTGGCTAATTTTGTATTTTTTGTAGAGACAGTGAAGAGGGGTGGGGACGGTGCCTCACTCTCTTGCCCAGGCTGGTCTCAAACTCCTGGGCTGAAGTGATCTGGCCACCCTGGCTTCCCAAAGTGTTGAGATTACAAATGTGAGCCACTGTGCCCGGCAGATATATATATATAGTGTACAGACTAAGGGATACTTTGGATACTTCCCATACCTTTCTGGGTTTTTTGTTTGTTTTTTTCTCAGAGAGGGTCTCGCTCTGTCACCCAGGCTGGAGTGCAGTGGCACAATCATGGTTCACTGCAACCTCCACTTCCCGGGCTCAAGTGATCCTCCTACCTCAGCCTCCCAAGAGGCTGGGAACACCCGCACACACCACCACACCTGCTATTTTTTAATTTTTATTTTTGTAGAGATGGGGGTCTCACTGTGTTGTCCAGGCTGGTCTTAAACTCCTGGGCTCAAGTGATCTGCCTGCCTTGGTCTCCCAAAGTGCTGGCATTACAGGCATAAGCCACCATTCCTGGCTTAACCTTTCTGTTTCAAGGAACAATGGCAGTATTTTTAAGGAGCACCATTAGGAAAGAACATTAGGGAAAACAGAGCTTTAGTTGTCTGAATGACTTATTTTAAGCTTAAGACAAGGATTAACACTTATTTATTAAGTAATCTGTGGGCTGGGCAAGGTGGCTCATGCCTGTAATCCCAATACTTTGGGAGGCCAAGGCCGGTAAATCACCTGAGGTCAGGAGTTTGAGATGAGCCTGGCCAACGTAGTGAAACCCTGTCTCTACTAAAAATAAAAAATTAGCCAGGCGTGGTGGCACGCGCCTATAATCTACATCAGCTATTCAGGAGGTTGAGGCAGGAGAATTGCTTGAACCTGAGAAGTGGAAGTTCCAGTGAGCCAAGATTGAGCCAGTTCACAAAAAAATAAAAGAAAGAAAGAAAAGGAAATCTGTGGAAAGCAGTTAGTGGTTCAGTGGTAGAAAGAGAGATTCCCAGGTTGGGGCAGGGCTGGGGGCGGGGGCAGGGCCAGGGGCAGGCTGGGCACGATGGATGTTGCAGTGCAGGTATAGCTGCCCTGGAGGCTCTTCTCATTGGTCAGCAGGTGGCACCAAATAGCCAAAACTTATCTGGGGAGAGGCGTGCCTTGCTTGGGTTTCACCTTGGGTTGGCTTGGGTTAAATTTTACTCTCTGAACTTTCAGAATTTGGGATTAATAGCACTTTCACATTTTCTCCCTAGAGACAGAATCCTCCAAGGTTGAATTTTATAAAAGTCTTTGATATTGATAATAGTCATGAAAGTTAACTATTCAAGGTCAGATGATTGCATGACAATATTAATTTTCTTTCTTTTTTGGAAGGGGCTGTGACTTTGAATATTAAATGCCACTGTAAGATCATTCAGTAGAATATACTTACTGGATTAGGTTTCTGAAATGTTTGTTTTTTTATGAAAGCCTGTAGATATATTGCTAATGTAGGTATGAAAACTAATATATCCATGAATGTACTATTGGGATAGAGTATATCTCTCTGATGAGAATCCAGGATTTTACTTCCATTCAGGATTTTTCTCTTAGAGCAGAAATGGGTGACAATTTGAGTCACAGATGTTGTGGCTCAGCTGTAAAGTGGATTCAGTGCGTCTTCCTCAGGAACATGTGGGATGTGTTGGTGATGTTCTTGGACAGCATATAAGAAAACAGCTCATGACAAAAGAGCAGGCAGTTGTGTGCCTGTGCCACCAAATAGTCTACTATTTAAGGTGCAATTCATTTGTTTCAGCTTATTTACCATGGAAACTTGGTTGCATCTGGCATGTGTGGTTATGTGCTGGAATTTTAAAACTGCATTTCAAGCACAATAAATGTTTCTTTTCTGCTTATATGGCTTTGTTTACTTTTTGTGTGGTGGCATATGTAGTGGGGAGGAAGCATCTCTTGAATGATCCTTCATTGGTGCTGAGTGGTATCTGGCTTGGTTAGCACGCAGGCTGTGGTGAGGAGGTCTGCTGATTCTGGCCCAGGGGTACATCGTGGTGTTCACTGAACAAGGCTTTCACTAAATGAGGCATCCAGGTACAAAAAACCTTACAATAAATTTTTGAGTTTTAGGATGTTGATAATAGATATCTTTTTTCTTGAGATATCTTCATACCACTTTAAAATAAAAAGGGGCTTGTCTTTTTCCCCTTTCTTCTTATAGTTGCAGATTTTTTTTTTCTTGAGACAGAGTCTTCCTCTGTTGCCCAGGCTGGAGTGCAATGGCTCAATCTTGGCTTACTGCAACCTCTGCCACCCGGGTTCAAGCGATACTCCCACGTCAGCCTCCCAGAAGCTTGGATTACAGGCATGCACCACCATGCCAGCTAATTTTTGTATTTTTAGTAGAGACAGGGTTTCGCCATGTTGGCTAGGCTGGTCTCAAACTCCCGACCTCAGGTGATCCACCTGCCTTGGCCTCCCAAAGTGCTGGGATTACAGGCGTGAGCCACCATGCCCGGCCATATTTGCAGATTAACAATTTACTTAGATAGCTTTGTATGCCTGACTGAGCCTGAGTCCCCGAAGTGCAATTTAAAATATGCAGGAATTTAAGGACACCCATAGGCATCAAGCATAGTAGTAGCTCAGTTCCTCAGTGCCTCAGGTCTAGTCAGTTCTCCCTCCAAAGCACATCCACCTTCTAACCACCCCCACTTCGCCACCCCCAAGGCTGTGCTGCCATCATCTCTGGAGCAGCCTCCCAGATGGCCCCTGCTTCCATTATTGCCGCCTAGAATCTATTTTCCATGCAGCCCCGGGAAGAATCTTTTACAGATACACTAAAGGGTGGTGTCAGTTATTAGCTTAAAGCCCTGCAATTGCTTCTTGTCACACTTGGGCTACCCATCTCCCTCCCCAGCCTCATTTCCAGGTCTCTCCACTGCCCACCAGACTCAGCCACACTGAAGTCGAGGTTGCTCCCGCATGTCGAGCTGTTTCCTTTGCCTGAAACCCTATTCTTCTTGATCTGTGCATAACCCATTCCTCTTGACATTGAGTTCTCAGTTTCAGTACCCACTCAGAGAGGCCTTCCCTCATCACCAGATCTAAAAATAGTCACTCTGTCACATGACTCTGCTGTCATTTTTTTTTTTTTCTTTAAACTTTCTTGCCTGTTCTTGTGAGCTTTTTGTCTAGCTCCTACTACTAGGATATAAGCTACCCTAGAGCCAGGTCCTTGCTGTGTTCATTTTTATCCCTAGTATCTGGTACAGCGCAGAGTATGTAGTAAGTCTTCACTGTATTTTTGGTTCAATGAGTGAATAATAGCTATATTGAAGGGAGAAGCTATGTTTAAAGCTCATCAGCTCAGGATGAAGAATTGCAATCATTTGTTGAGCATTTACTGTGCACTAGTACTGTCCTTGGGTGCCATGTACTTACATCTTAACTTTTTTTTTTTTTTTGATACGGAGTTTCGCTCTTGTCACCCAGGTTGGAGTGCAGTGGCGTGGTCTCGGCTCACCACAACCTCTGCCTCCAGGGTTCAAGCTATCTCCCTGCCTCAGCCCCTCCAGTAGCTGGGATTATAGGCATGTGCCACCAAGCCTGGCTAATTTTTGTATTTTTAGTAGAGGCGGGGTTTCACTACGTTGGCCAGGCTGGTCTTGGACTCCCAACTTCGGGAGTTCACCCACCTTGGTCTCCCAAAAGTGCTGGGATTACAGGCATGAGCCACTGCGCCCAGCCCTCCGATAACATTTTTAAATTGCAGAGTTCAAACTTTAGAAAGAAGGAAGAAACCCATCATTTGGGGGGCATCCATCGTCTCATTCAATCCTTTCTACAACCTCTAAAGTATCTTCCCTGTTTAATAGTTGGGGAAACTGAGGCTTAGAGATACTAAGTAACTTGGCTAAAGTCACCCACCTATTATGAGACAGTGCTAAAATCTGAAACCCCCTTTGCTCCAGAAGACCTATTCTTGGCAAGCGCTGTTTTATTTTCTACTCATTTTTATCCCAGTAGATTTCGTGGGGACTATATACACTTTAGACAGCTAAATGTTTTACCTTTTCTTTTTCATAGAACTCTAAGAAGGAGCTGATGTGGAGGAGCAGCTGAGACAGTTGAAGATGACGACCACAGTAGCCACAGACTATGACAACATTGAGATCCAGCAGCAGTACAGTGATGTCAACAACCGCTGGGACGTCGATGACTGGGACAATGAGAACAGCTCTGCGCGGCTCTTTGAGCGGTCCCGCATCAAGGCTCTGGCAGGTGAGTCTCCTTCACGCCTGTCACAGAGGCCCAGGTTGCCTAAGATCAGGATGCCCCTTAAAACCATCCACTGTGTTCACATGATGCTGTCCTGTTTGAAGGTTGTCTCACCTCTACTTAAATGTGTTTTGTGAGAGCCAGCTGACCATTTTGTAAGGTAGTCGGTTCCATATTTGGAGAGCTGACAACTCTAATGGCCAAAATTATTCATAGCACAGAGTGTCATTTATAGCAATTCAAGAAGAGCTCCCCTAAGTTTGTAAGCATTCTTCTATTTTTGACAAATTGTAACATTTCAAAGTATCGAGGCATACTATTCCTTAGACTCAAAAGTATACAAATTAACTTGTGTTGTACTTAGTGCCTGTGACAGATTAACTGGTCTGACTTGTACCAAGGTGGGTTAGTATCACATGTGTGGATTTTAAATTTGAAAAGCAATAGCTTAATCTGGTAGCGGCACATTTAATACAGTAACAGGTAAGTTTGCCATTGGTTCATTAGTTTGTGGAACATGTCCTTACTTTGTGATTTCTCATTCTCTTGTTGCTGGTGAACACTCGGAGCACAGTTTCTCCATGGCCCTGGTGGGGGTGGGTGTATTTTACCCTCAAATTGCCCTGAAAATCAGGAAAGGGTTCCCTGGCTCCGAAAACTCAGCTGTACTGAATATATGTAAACCAAGGATCAAAATGGAGTTTATTCAAGGTCCTGCATCTATACTTTGAGATTTCAAATGAATCTTTTTATTCCAAATGAGAAAAGTGGGTTTATGATTTTTTTCCTAATGTCTTCAATTGTGATAAGTAAATCAAAGTCATGACTGGAGCAGGTACATTTACTGTTAATTCTATAACTTACGTTTTTGTTGCCTTTATAATGGATCTGATTATGAAGCATGCATCATTTAGAGTCCTTGACTGTGGACAAAGGAAAACTAACCCAGAGTGGTTTAAGTGACAAAGAGGATTTATTGGTCACACAGTAGGCAAATTCAGTCTTTAAGCAAGACTTACTCCTGGACTTAAATAGTGTGACCAGGATCAAGTTTCTTTCTCTCTACTCTTTGGCTTTATTTGCTAATACAGGTTCTGTTCACAAGCAGGCTCTATCCTATCGTCCTAAGATAGCTGCCCCAGGCCCCCTAGGTCTATGAACATCCAGCAGAAGAGGATGCTTTTCTACTTTCCATGACCCTGGTGTCAGTCTCACTGGCATGATTGATCTTGACTTGGGTCATGTGCCTCTCCTGCTGGAGCTGGAGAATCTTACGTGCTCGTTGACTTCTAAACAGGACGCACCCCTTAGGCTAGTGAAAGTTTGGTCGGTCTCAACCAAACAAGTTGGCTTGAAAGATTGGAATATAACAGGAAAGAGGAAGAAGAGAATGGATGTTGTGGGGGGACAGCTTAACTATATGCTATAAAAAACTGTTCAGCTACCTTAGGAAAATGTGTCTCTTGAGTGGTGGTGATTTAAAGACCTTTCTTGAGCTTGCCTGCATGAATGATTAATCAGTCACTCTAAACTTGGGGCTTCATTATCATTCATTAACATGGAACTTTATGGAAATCATGACCCTGGCTTGTGCTAGTAGAGTGATTTGTATTTTAATCTCTCACGTCTTTTTCATGAATCTTCATTTGAGTCTTTAGACCAGTCTGGTAGTCGTGGCCAGTTGCCTTTGATCATGAGTCTTTTACTTTCTGATTCCAGGCTATATATCACCTCCTTTTTTTTTTTTTTTTTTTTTTTGCGATGGAATCTCGCACTGTTGCTTGGGCTGGAGTGCGATGGCGTGATCTTGGCTCACTGCAACCTCTGCTTCCTGGGTTCAAGCAATTCTCCTTGCCTCAGCCTCCCAAGTAGCTGGGATTACAGGCTTCTGCCACCACGCCTGGCTAATTTTTTTCTATTTTTAGCAGAGACAGGGTTTCATTATGTTAGCCAGGCTGGTCTAGAACTCCTGACCTCTTGATCTCCCTGCTTCGACCTCCCAAAGTGCTTGGATTACAGGCATGCGCCACCATGCCAGGCTGTATTATCTCCTTTTTAAAGGACTGTTTTGTTTGCATACTACAGAACAGTTCCTTGTTCTTTGCATGTGGTCTTTCCTACAGTTTGAGAGGTGAGCCTCCAGCTGTTCTTAGTATCCATCATTCGTCTTAACTGTTCTAGGATGTTTATCTAGGTCACTCAATAACTGTAGCCATAATAATATCAAGCACTCAATATGGTACTTACTGTGTGCCAGGCACTGTGGGAAATGCCTGCATGTATTAACAGTTAATCCTGTAACAATCATATGAGAGAGATTATTACTGTCTACATTGTATAGATGATAAAACAGGTTCCAGAGAGATTAAGTAGCTTGCCCAAGGGCGTACTGCTGCTAAGTGGCTGAAGGCATACTGACTCTGCAGTGTATACTCTTTTTCAATATTCAGTAAAATTAAAAAAAAAAAGATTTAAAGCTCATTGGTAGAGAGTATTGCTAGTGAGGACATTCAAACATGTTGAAAAGATCTTTGGAATTCTCAGAAAGCATCCTGTGGAGTCTCAAGAAACCATGAAGAACCGTGGCAAGGTACTGAAAAGGAAAGGTGCTGCTTCCAGGTTAAATGATATTGGGGTGGGAGGAATTGCATTCAGTGCATTTACAAGATACCAGGAAAACCATCTGTTGGAGGAAGGTAATGAAGGAAATTATCTTACTTATCCTACTTATTCTTTTATTTTCCCTATTCTGTGGGACAGAAAAATCTCTGAGCCCTCTCAAAAACTATATGCGGATAGCAGGAATTACAGAACAATCCAGCAGTGTCTAGAATAGAACAGTGGTTCGAAAAGTGGAGGGCTTGTTAAAGCATGGAATGCTGGGCCCACCCCCAAAGTTTCTGATTCAGTAGGCCTTGGCAGGGAGGGGTGATCATTTGCCTATCCAATGGGCCAGGTGATGCCCTGGCTTAGAGATCACATTTTGTGACTGATTCCAGAGTACTGATGGTTGTCCAGTCCTCTTTCTTCAGTGTATGAGACCATTTCATCTGGACCCAGCTAAAGTCTAGGAAGAAGCAAAGTTTCAAACTGGACAGAGTTACCTTAAAGATGCACCTGATGTGGGAGTGGTGTGGAAGGCTAACCACCTGACTTTGAGAAAAGGGAGATGTCTTCCTGTCCCTTACAGGGGAGTGATGTAGTGATAGGCCCACCAGGAGAGAGTGCTGTTGTGGGGTTTCTGCTGAATATGCATGTTCTAATAAGAGAAATCTTTGCTTAGAGCCATAAAAATGTACATATCACGTTTCCTGTGTTCCTCTAGGGCTTTCAGTAGATATAATCTAATCTAGGCTTTAGTCTGAATTCTGAGGCAGATTTACAAAAGATGCAGGAATTCATCTCTTAATGGTGCAGTTCAACTTGTACTGATGGTGGAACCACCACCTGTGCCCTTTACTAAGCTGCTTTCCAGATTTATGTATCTAAGGAAATAGGGTGAGGTAAACTGCTTGTTACTAATTTTCACCCAATTGACAGACATTTCCTATTATTAGGTTGTTATATATATGTTCTTCCTGTGAGTTGTAAAAACCATTTTTTAAATAACCTTTTCTCTGTATATGTTCATCTTATTCACCCTCAGGAATTGCTTTTGATTCAATGCAGTATAATAAGAAATATATTTGGTCTTTGTTCTGGGTTCCCAGCATAGAGCTCCTGAAACCCACGGAGTCTCCTGAGTGATGGGAGTGTCTTTTGTTATTCAAAAGTGCCCCTTTTCTCACACCTGAGTTTGTGCTAATTCCTTGACTTTGGTGGGGATAGTCTCCCACCCCTAGCTAGCCTCAGGATGATGCTCTGCACCCAAGACAGAGTGATTAGAGGATTGGAATTTTCGGCACAACACACTCATTTCTGGGGAGGCGGTGCGGAGAGGGTGGGGTGCCCTGAGAGGACATGGAAGCCCCACCCCGCCCCACCCCAGTACCTTGCCCTGTGCACTTTTTCATTTGGCCATTCCTGAGTTGTAGCCTTTATAATAAATTGGTAAACATAAAGGGGAAAGTGTTTTCCTGAGTTCTGTGAGTTGTTCTAGCATATTATTGAACCCAGTATTATTATTGGGAACCCCTGAATTTATAGCCTGTGGCCTGGGACTTGTAACTGTCATGTGATTTGGGGGCAGTCTTGTGGGACCAAGCCGTTTATACTACGGGATTTGACAATAATGACAGGTAGATGGTGTCAGAATTGAATAGAATTGTAGCATACCCAATTGGTATTGGAGAATCAGACTTCTAAGATATTTCACAGGAGAGATAGCATCTCTGGTATAGTATGTGGCATGTCGGCTGGTTTGTTTGTTTAGAGTCTTTCTGTATTGCCCAGGCTGCAGTGCAGTGGTACAGTCATAGCTCACTACAGCCTTGAATTCCTGATCTCCAGTGATCCTCCTGCCTCAGCCTCTGAAGTTATAGCTGGGACTATAAGTGTGTGCCACAAAGCCTGGCTATATCAGTTTTTTTTTTTTTCCAATGTAGAAATCAGGCCTGTGATGACTTGTCAAGTATCAGCTTATTACAAAAATATATCAGCCTGGAATCAGTCACTTCCACTGCTCAATTCTTTCATTTTCCTTAAACTCTGTTGCTTGAAAATCAGTCTGATTTGGCTGGGCGCCGTGGCTCACGCCTGTAATCCAAGCACTTTGGAGGCCAAGGCGGGTGGATCACCTGAGGTCGGGAGTTCAAGACCAGCCTGACCAACATGGTGAAACCCTGTCTTAAAAAAAAAAAAAAAAAAAAGAAAAGAAAAGAAAAAAAAAAGAAAAGAAAATCAGTCTGATTCATATCTGAGTCACTCATCACCCACCCCAGCTCCTTAGTAGCCAAAACATCAGCCTGATGATCAGGAGAGGAAGCATGGAGAACTTGACCCCGAGCACCTGGCAGGATCGAAAGCAGCAGCTTTTTCTCCAAGTAGAGAAAAGCTTCATCTGAAAGCTTCCCCCTCATGCAAGCTGAGTGTTAAGAAACCTCAACTCTTCAGCTTGTAGAAATTTAAGACTTAGATATGTTTTAAGAAAATAATTAGAATTAACATTGACTATTGCCTTACACTCCAAAATTTTATGTTTATATCCAAAAATATTTATATATATTCAAACTGTATGAACTTGCAATCCTCATTAAAAGTTATTAATTTGATCCTTTACATTTCTTACGCTACGTCTTTGAAATATACATCTTTTGTGTATGCAACAGACTGGCAAAATATATACTTATTCCTGAAATGGAATGTGGAGTGAAACAAGGTAGAAAACATGGAAGAATGTGGAGTGAAAAGATCAGTACTTCCCCACTTCTGAGGTGTTATTGTTTACAGTCTGGAAGGAAGCTGAGGAGAGCATTGGTCAATCCTGTTATCTAGCACTGTGAGGTCATTTTTATGTTTTCTGTAAATGATTGCCTGTAGCCCATGATGTCAGGCCCACTTTCCTGACCTCTGCCCAGTTTCCTCAGTATTGTGGAACATGCAGTGATTCAAACTAAGCTGGACTTTTTGGAAACCAGCATTTTATTTGAAATAAAAAGAAAACAGTTATACAATTTTAAAGACTACTTCTCCCTTAATTTGTGTTGATTGCACTGTGAGACAAGAAGAGCTCCTTTCTGCTTGAGGCACAATAACAAAACCAGCACGAATTTCTTTCCTTCTTCACTATTTCTCGGATAGAAGATTCATTCTTAACATAGACCTTAGAAAGCTCAGCATAGGATGTTTTTTCTTTTCTTACTGAGAACTTTTACTTTGTCACTTAAAGGAAGCACTTGACAGTGGCTTCTTTTTAGCGTATCTGAATTGCCAGCCCAGGGCCATTATTAAGTCAAATAGGGGTTACCCGCACAAGCACTGTGGTGTCATAACAGTCAATCTGATAACCAAGACGGCTGCTAAGTGACTAACAGGGAGCGTCTTACAGTGTGTATCTGCTGGACAAAGGGATGATTAACGTCCCAGGCGGGATGGGGCGAGATGGTGCAAGATTTCATCACGCTGCTCAGGATGGCAGGCAATTTAAAACGTATGAATTGCTTATTTCTGAAGTTTTTCATTTAATATTCCCAGACCATGGTTGACTGAGGGTAACTGAACCATGGAAAGTGAAACCCAGGCTAAAGGGGGACTACTGTGTGTGTGTGTGTGTGTGTGTGTGTGTGTGTGTGTGTGTGTAACATTTGACTTTCTAGTGAACGAACAGAGCCAACATATTATTGAATATGTAAAGAAATCTATAAAATATGGCCTAGAATGATCTAATTAGGAAGAGAAAACCTATTTATGTGAGACTACCTATGTATACAAGTGGTAACAAGTTAGTATAGGCAGTTATTGCTGTAGTAATTTTTTTTTTTGAGACAGAGTTTTGCTTTTGTCGCCTAGTCTGCAGTGCAGTGGTATGATCTTGGCTCACTGCAACCTCTGCCTCCTGGGTCCAAGCGATTCTCTGGCCTCAGACTCCTGCGTAGCCTGGACTACAGGTGACCACCACCACTTCCAGCTAATTTTTGTATTTTTAGTAGAGACAAGGTTTCACCATGTTGGCCAGGCTGGTCTCGAACTCCTGACCTCAGGTGATCCACCTTGACCTCCCAAAGTGCTGGGATTACAAGTGTGAATCATCTTGCCTGGCCTGCTGTAGTAATTTAGAGGGAATGATTGATATCTCTCTCTCTCTCACACACACCCCAGTCATTTTAAGAGATAGGGTCTGGTAACCTGAAGAGCACTGGAACTTGGAGAGAGGAAGCTGGGACTTGAGCCTCGCTGTGGCTGCTTCATTTTCCACTGCAGCAAAACTGAAGAGGCTAGGCCACAGGTCTCCTCTCCTTAAAACAGACAGTCTGCTTTGGGTTGCTTAAGCTAGTATATGCTATCTCAGGCCTGGACTCACCATCTAAATCAAGTTAGGGCTTTTATTTGCAAACCTAACATTCTGTTCTGAGGTGACACTTTCCTGCCCCAAGGGAAAGAGAACAGCTTCTTGCATGGTGGAATGGCTTTTTACAGAGAGGATTAATGGGGATTTGATAGCTACCCATTCTTTTCCTCATTTACACCTGAGGCTGTATCCCTAAATTATGCATTATTTGGGATTATTTGTGAAAGGGGTGTGGCCCCTAGCACATAGTAACTATACTACCATTGTTTGGGAAATATGAATCTGAAAGAGCACTTTATATCCAAGTGGTTCATGAACGCTATTGAGAGAAAGTCTGTTGAGGTCTTTACCCTAGATTATAGTCCTAGATTATACCCTCAATTTATTTTTCATGTATAAATGGCTTCCATAGTTTTCTCACCATACGGGTGCAGGAATCTTTGCTTTACTTGTTTAGGTGTAGTTTTCCTCTGGTTCCTTCCCCTTCCTCCTCTGTCTCTTCACCACTATAGACCCAGTTTCGCTCCTGCTTCTAAAATCAGCTTAGATTCCTGCTTCTTTTCCACTTCAGACTCTCTTCTCACCTCACCAGTGGCTGAAATCTCACAGTAGCTGAGGTGAGTGATCCAGGCATAGGAGAACAAGCAGATGGGAGCCTCATGCTTCCAGAGTTTCTAACTCTTCACCATGCACTCATGACCCTTCCTGGCCCAGCCCCCATTCCTGCCCCTCATTTTTTGAGAGCCCGGGTTCTCCTTCTTCAGGCACCTCAGAGAACCTCCTTTTGATCCTCATTCTCCTATTTGTCTCCTATTCCATCTCTGCCTTTGTCTGAACTTCTCATTCTCTCCACCCCACCAGAATTCATTCCTTAAATCAGTCACTTACTTTTGAGGAGCCCCATCCTTCTATGAGAAGATCTCATAGCATTTATATTGATATATGACTGAATTTAAGGAATACAGTTGCTCTTTATTTGGGGACCTCATTTACACCTGAGGCTGTATCCCTAAATTATGCATTATTTGGGATTATTTGTGAAAGGGGTGTGGCAAAAGAGGAAAAATTTATGTGACCTTTCTGCCTTCTTATCCTTTTCCTGGCTCTGTCTGCATGTGTGTTCTCTCTCTCACACACACACACATATCAGCTTTATTGAAGTACAATGTATATACCATAAAATATACCCCCTTTGAAGCATACAATTCAGCAGTTTTTAAAATATACTCAGAGTTATGTGACAATTACCGCTGTCTAATTCTAGAGCATTTTTATTACCTCCCAAAAAACTCCCATACACATTAGCATTTACTTTCCATTTTCCTTTCCCCCAGCCCAAGGCAACTGTTAGACTATATTCAGACTGTTATGGATTTGCCTATTCTGAACATTTCCTAAGCGCTGAATCATGTAACCTGTGGCCTTTTTGTGTCTAGCTTCTTTTGCTTAACAAAACATTTTCAAGTTTCATTCACGTAGTAGCACATATCAGTACCTCATTTCTTTCTCTGCTCTCTTAAATAAGTAATAGTGCTAGATTAGAGAGAAAGAGCAGAAAATACTCTGTAAAAGCTACCAGCACCATAGTGCTATGATTTTTATTTGGAGGTTGCCTGGAAACAGATGGCAGATCTGTTGTAGGCATCAGAAAGTACCGTAGGCTGGGCGCAGTGGCTCACACCTATAATCCTAGCACTTTGGGAGGCCGAGGCAAGCAGATCACCCAAGGTCAGGAGTTTGAGACCAGCCTGGCCAACATAGTGAAACCCCCATCTCTACTAAAAATACAAAATTAGCTGGGTGTGGTGGTGCATACCTGTAATCCCAGCTGCTTGAGAAGCTGAGGCAGAAGAATCACTTGAACCGAGGAGGTAGAGGTTGCAGTGAGCTGAGATGGCACCATTGTACTCCAGCCTGGGTGACAAGAGTGAGACTACGTCCCCCCTACCCCCAAAAAAGGTACTATAGACTTAGGAAATTTTTCATTTACCCAGATGTGGTCCTCATAAAGGTCTACTGGTGGGTGTTTTGTGTCTCAGATGTTTCTGTTTGTTGCTGTTATTAAATTCACCTACAGTTAACTCATTTGCTAGTTTTCTACCAAAGTGTACCTGTGAGAAAGTACTATCATAGGATGATAAAATGTAGAAATTTAATTTATATATAAGGCATTTGTAAAGTTCTGTGTACTTTAAGAATAAAACATGTCCCATGATAACAGCAAACTGAAAATGACACAAAGTAAATTTTTAAATTTAACAATGCAGCTTAGTTTAGCGATCTAGAATTTTATTTAACCTCCATCTTCAATGATACCATTTAATTTAATTTTCTAATTAGGAGAGAAAATTGATGCTAGGTAGATGTTAAATAGTATCTTTGGTTGCATTTTGATTTTTTTTATGCCAAGTCAATTAAAGAAGATAGTTTTGATTTTTAAGCTATAAATTCATCAGTAGTTTTAACATGATCATATTCAATAGTAATCCAGTGGAGAGGGGTCTGGATAACAGCAGAGCTAAATATTTGGTCTATATCTAATGATTGACTTCTGAAAAAAATCATGCACAGAAAATTACTTTTGGTTAGATCCTTCTGGTTGTAAGGAATACAGATTCACTTGAGTTCTCTGAACAACAAAGATATATGTGTGGTGGAGATGGGGCAAAAGAAGGAGAGTCCAGGAGCTATGGTTTATGCCTATTATCCCAGCACTTTGGGAGGCTGAGGTGGGAGGATTGCTTGAGTCTAGGAGTTCAAGACCAGCCTGGGCAACATGGTGAGACCTCATGTCTCCGAAAAGTAAAAAAACGTAGCTGAATGCAGTGGTGCACGCCTGTAGTCTCAGCTACTTGTGAGGCTGAGGTGGGAGGATTGCTTCAGCCCAGGAGGCTGAGGCTACAGTGAGCCATGATTGTGCCACTGCACTTCAGCCTGGGCGACAGAGCAAGACCCTGCCTTTAAAAAACAAATGCAAGCTGGGCGCAGTGGCTCATGCCTGTAATCCCAGCACTTTGGGAGGCCAAGGCGGGTAGATCATGAGGTCAGGAGTTCGAGACAAGCCTAACATGGTGAAACCCTGTCTCTACTAAAAATACAAAAATTAGCTGGTCTTGGTGGTGGTGGGTGCCTATAATCCCAACTACTCAGGAGGCTGAGGCAGGAGAATTGCTTGAACCTGGGAGGCGGAGGTTGCAGTGACCTGAGATTGCACCATTGCACTTCAGCCTGGGCAACAGAGCAAGACTCCATCTCAGAAACAAAAAAACAAAATGCATATGTACATACATACATACCTACATACATAAAAGAGCGTTGTTACTAAGTTTCATGCAAATGAGCCCTGAAAAGCTATGTACCGTGGCTGCTGTGGGCTGGAGGCATTCCTTATATTTCCGATAGGCCCTGTGCCTCATTCATGGAAATCCTCTACTTAGTATCTGCTCCTTCTTGACTCAGTTCACGTGTGGCTTTGGTATCCTGTCATTCCAACCCCAGCTCTTGCCTATCTTTTGTCCGCATTGTTAAATAACTGAGTATCCTTGTTTCCTCTAGTTCAAATGTCTGTAAGGTTAGGTATGGAGATGGGGTTCTGATTGACTCAGAAGATCTTTTTATACCAGGTCATGGCCAACTGGATACTTAGAACGGCTACTTTCAGAAGAGGTATCCCCAAACATTGGTGAGTAGCTGGGAGCCATATGTACAGAACACATCAGCTCATCCACCGACAGCTCAGAGGGCATCTTACTGGCAGTTGGATGCTATTGTTGGCATGCCTAATGTAGAAGAATTGTGGTGGGGTGGAGGAGGGCATTTTATGTTAGGACCTCTGGGGAAAGAGATTGGAGTGTCTTGCATGATCATGGGAAGGGCTAAATAGCCAATCTGAGGAAAGGGTGAAGGGCCCCTAGGACAACAGAAATTAAGGCTTTTCATCTCTCCATCTCTTGTTGTTAGCGACCTTGTGTCAGTGGGCTTCTGTCTGTGTCCCTTGTAGGTGGTCTCCTAGATGGCAGGAAACAAGGCTGCCATCTGCTCCTGGGTTTCACTCTCCACCACCTTCCATTTTCTTCTGGTTTCAGTTGGAAATATTAGGGGTGTTTGGGAGAAAGGCTGTAATTTGCCAGGCTTTAGTCCAATGTCTAGAGGAGTGAACTGTAGGTGTGGAGGGACATAAGAGCATGGCAGCTCTCCCTGGAGCCACGTGGAGCTGTTTCCCCCAAAGGGGAAAGGTTGCTGGGAAGATGGCAATAAGTAACAATGAATGTTTACAACACATTTTCAGATAGACTCATGTTCTTGATTCAGAGATAAAGATATTGTATTTTTATTTTTATTTTTTTGAGGTGGAGTCTTTCACTCTTGTTGCCCAGGCTGGAGTGCAATGGTGCGATCTCGGCTCACTGCAATCTCTGCCTCCCTGGTTTAAGTGGTTCTCCTGCCTCAGCCTCCCAAGTAGCTAGGATTACAGGCATGCACCACCACGTCTGGCTAATTTTTTTTGTATTTTAAGTAGAGACGGGGTTTCACCGTGTTAGTCATGCTGGTCTCAAACTCCTGACCTCAGGTGATCTGCCCGCCTCCGCCTCCCAAAGTGCTGGGATTACAGGGATGAGCCACTGCGCTTGGCTGATAAAGACATTTTATAAAATGCAAGGTGATGTTTGCCATTGGCTGCTTATTAAAAAAAAAAGGCCCAGTAATGGACAGCTTCTTTTAAGAGTTTTGAGTAAACAAAATTAACAAAGAAACACACATTAGCATTTCAGTCTTTAGAATATGCTGTTAATATGGTGTTACGTTTGCACTGAAGTTATTGTCTTGTGAATACGTGTGGTTGTTGTTGTGACTTGGAAACGGTCTATCCCAAGCTTGCTTCTTTGGGTTCTCAGGAATCAAGCATCACTCTTAGAGCATGACAGGTGCTTGGCACTGGAGCACCATTCTAGATTTTTGTTTTTTAAGACAGGGTTTCACCATGTTGGCCAGGATGATCTCAATTTCCTGACCTTGTGATCCACCTGCCTTGGCCTCCTAAAGTGCTGGGATTACAGGTGTGAGCCACCACACCCTGCCCATTCTAGATTATTTAGCAGGACAGTGACATAAGCACTCTTATTAGCACGTTCCTTACTCACATGTAACCTCTTTTGGGGAAATAGGCAATGTTTATAAAACAAGCAATGAATTTATATAAAAGTGTGATACTTCCCGAAAACCAGAATCTTAGCCTTTTCATCATCTGTTGAGAAATACATCCATTTTCTACAATTCTTATTTCTTCTGTATTTTTATTAGTTAATCTTCAAGGGAATTTGCTGAGCTCTGAATTTTGACCTCTTTGCTACAAGCCTGTGAATTTTCAGAACTCTCATATAATGACATAATTGTGTGATGGGTACCTGTTATTGGGTGAGGCCAATAAGAATTTTGCCATTCAGGTTTAGATTTCTGCAGATGCCTTAGACTTCTTGAACTTGTATGTGAAGTTGCTTTATTAGTCACAAGATTGTGTCTTTAGGCATCTTAAGAAACAGATGGACTGAACTTGGAGACGCTGGGCCATATGCAGATTCTCAGCCCTTCCCTGTGTTCATGTTTTCCTGTTCATTCACTCTGAGTTTGCAGGAAACCCATGCTCTCCCCACTGCCTCCACTCTGAACTCCATCCCTGGCTGGGAGCCCTCTTGCCTGTATGGTTCACGATAACCTTTCCTCTTCAAGAAACTTCCTTGACCCTTGCTATTCTGTACCCCATGTTCTCTGTGTCTTATTAGTGTTATGTGTGTACTCAGGTGGGTGTATCCGTAGTCTTCCTCCAGCTGATTACTAAATTCTGTGAAGACAGTGACAGCAGTAAAATTTGTTTCCCCATTCCCCACAGCACCTCACATAAGTCTGAATGCACCTCTGCTTTTTCTTCAGTGCTTGTCAGACTGAAGAACTCATTCATGGTCAGAGCTATTATCACTTCATCTGGGGAAAATTACCTTCTAATTTTTGTGATACCTATTAAAGAGTTCTATGTGTTTAATAATTTTACGTTAAAATGCATTATAAAATACATTGTACATTACAATGCATTCGTTGCAAAAAAATGTTCAAACACTACAGAAGTGGACAATAAAATTTTCTCCTTCCCCAAACTCTTTCCCATCCCTCTCCCTAAAGATAATTCCTTTTAAACTTTTGATGTGTATGTTTTGAGATGTTTTTCGTATACTTTTTTTTTTTTGAGGCAGGGTTTTGCTCTGCCACCCAGACTGGAGTGCAGTGGTGTGATTTTGGCTCATTGCAACCTCCACCTTCCAGACTCAGGCCATCCTCCCACCTCAGCCTCACAAGTAACTGGGACTACAGGCACACGCCACCATGCCCAGCTAATTTTTATATTTGTTTGGTGGAGACAAAGTTTTGCCACATTGTCTAGGCTGGTCTTGAACTCCTGGGCTCAAGAAATCAGCCCACCATGGCTTCCCAGAGTGCTGAGATAACAAGTGTGAGCCGCTGTGTGTGGCCTCTGTGTACATTTTTGAAAACATCTTCATGGGCTGAATGTTTGTGCCCCCCCACTCAAATTCATATGATGAAATCTTAACCCACAACATGAGGGTGTTAGGAGGTGGGGTCTTTGGAGGGTAATTAGGTCATGAAAGTGGAGCCCTCATGAATGGGGGCTTATAAAGTAGACACAGGAAATGATCTTTCTCTTCACCATGTGAGAATACGAGAGGATGGCTGTCTATAAACCAGAAAGAGGTCCTTCACCAAGAACCTGCCCATGCTGGCTCTCTGACTTCCAGCCTCCAGAACTGTGAGAGAGAAATGGTTGTTAGTTAAGTTAGCAGTCTGTGCTACCAGTCTATTCTGTTTTAGCAGTCTGAGCTAAGACAAATTTTTCTTTTCTAGTAACAAACAGAAGTAATGCCAGCTGGTTGTTAGAATCCTCAAGTTTAATCTTTCTCCTACCAGAGTATTTGTCTTAGATTTTCATTCTGGCAGTATCTGTACGATGCTAACCTGCTACAGTGTTAACTTAGTAGAGATGGTTTGGGAAATTGAAGGCACTGTTTGCTAGCCTGGTAGAAGCCATTGCACAATGACTCAGATGTCCTTTATTTGCTGTGGGTTTGGCCCCTGCCTCCTTTTGTGCTCCAGATATCTCCTTCTTGGGTGTTTACCCTTTTTGGTCAGAATAACTAAGGCTAAAGATTTCTTTAGTTTTCTGTTCCTTCCATAGGTCACTGGGATGTTTCTGGACCTCTTCCACCTTCCATGTTCTTTGGATATTGGGGCACTCAGTAGAGGGCATCTCTAAAGAAACTCTCTCCCCAAGGTTGGCCTGCAGTTTGCCTGTGTTTTTCTCTGTCCTCATTAGCCTGGAGTGGATGTTAGCAGTTGGAGTTTGAGAATTTCATGGTTAATTTTTCCAAATGTTGGCCATAATTTTCCTGGAGTACTGAATTGCGACAAGGACATAGAGTATTAGGTGACTGTAGTGACCAAGCAAGATAGGAATGGAATGTTAAAATTGCAGTAGTTTATACCTAGGATACCTCTATTTTGCTACAACAGCCAAAGGCCATTCATCTGTCCCTCACTCTAGAGCACAAGTGGAGGAGAATGTTGTCCTCATTTTAACTGATGTGTAATTTAAGCCTTTTTTCCTTTGGTTAACAACAACGAAAACAATCTAGTAACTTCCTAAATCCATGGAACTAGCAGTATGTTATTTAGCCAGTGTGGCCCTCTGGTTAGCTTTTACCTTTTTCTCTAGCCAGGGACATATACTTGACAGTTCCATGGATTGACAGCCCCAAAGCTGTTTCATATGCTGATAAGCTTACAAACCACATCCATTAGCCCTGTTATATGTCTCTATTGCGAACATACACATTTTTATACCTAGAACTAGCAGAGGATTAGTGTGTGCTTCCAGCATTTGCCGTGGGTCCCTACACACACTGTCCATGGAATTATACTCATTGTCTCCAAGCATTGTAAGGAAGGCCAGTGTTAGTATAGATGCTTGTAAATAATGTAGAGGTATTCAAGACTGCCTTGAGAAATATAGGATGGAGGGGAGGCAAGGCTGGAGGATGCACTTGATACGAATGTGAAACCTAAAACCCCTCACACTGAATTAACAGGTGTGCCTGTGCAGGTTTCTTTGTGCGTTCATTTAATCAGTTGTAATCTTCAGGCATGCCCATGTGTGGATTTTTTTTTTAAACTCCCTCACATTCAGGAAGCCCCTTTAATTGACACAGGCAAGACAGTTATTGTCCAAACTGAGTTTTATGATGGGGGATGATGTTTCTATGTTTTAAAAAACCAAATAGAGGACTTCAGAGTACTCATGGAGATGTAATCTAAACTGTTGGATTAGACTCCCTAGGAGTGCTCACCAAGGGAATGGGAAAGGGGTGAGGAAGGAAGAGGAATTTGGTCTGGGTTCTGTGAAGCCTCCGGATATTGGATGCTTGGGATAGATGAGGGTCATGAGGTATTTTGGTCACAAATCTGCAGGGCGGGCCAATTCTTAGAATGTTTTCCCCTGTATCGTGTGGCCTCTAGTTTTTAGGATTATGTTTTTCTTAGCTCATATTTGTCCGTATTCTGTCCAGCCTTTGGAAACTGTAGAGGCCTTGAGGCTGTCTCCGTCTGCCTGTCTGAATGCACTTTGGAGGTCCTCCCACGGCTGGAGCACCTGAGTATTCCTGGGTTTGGATTCAGCTATCTAGGAGTGTCCATCTCCGGGCTGATTCTGAGGAAGAATGGATGACTTGAGAGGCCTGGAGTCCCACATGAGGTCCCTGATCTGCTGCGTGCTAGCTATGCAATGGTGGGCAAGTGACTCCTTTAGGATGAGGATGACTTCCACCATATGGGATTGTTGTGGGAACTTAAAATAATGTGGTAGATGGCTAGCTCGGTGTCTGCACACAGTGGGCATCCATGTGAAGTGTTAATTATAACATTTCATTATGGAAATAAATCTTTTGAAGGAAGGGCTCCTGTTTCCTCCCAGCAAGGAGGCCTTTCCTATTGAGAAATACTGCATTAATGCAAGGGAAGATAAGGAGAAGCCAAGGAGGAGGCAGGAACATTCAAAGGACACATGTTCTGTTGGCCTGACAACTCTGGGGACCTGTGGCTTTGTTTGCTATGAAGTTTAGAGGCATTTGTGACTCTCAGTCCTTCTCCTGGGAGGCAGGAAAAGCACTGAAAAAGACTTTTTTTTAATTTTAAAAATTAATATGGTCTTTGCCTTCGTATCTTCTCTCAGTGTACTCTCCTATTTTGGATTTGCACTCAGTGCACATTAAAGTGATCCTGCATAGTCCTAAACATTTATTGACAGATTGATTTAATGGAAAAATAAAATAAAAATACTTTAAGCTTATGATAAATTGGTCCCCCTCCCACCCCAAAAACAAATGACTGAGGTTGGAGGGAGAGACAGATGGAGTGGGAGATGCATGTTCTTTGGAGGGAGAGAGACACAGTCAGTGTAGAAAAATCCAAGTCAAACAGGCTGGCTCTTACCAGAAGAAGGTTGGTCCTTCATGGGGGTTATTTAGCTTTAGTGCTCTGCTCCTTTTTGTTGAGACAGCTGTAGTTTGGTATCAGGGGATAATAAAGAAGAAATATTACTAGATTTCCAGGAGGATTATTTATAATACATAAAATGTGTATATCACTTTCATCTTGGAGAACATTATAGAACATTACTATAATATTAATAGAAGTCTTTGGAAAGCATTATCCCCCATGTTACAGATTTCAGTCTGAGATTTTCTGAATCAGGTTGTTGTTTACCCCAGCCTGCTCTAGTGGTAATATAAATCAGAGGCTTCTGGGTTCCAGGGCAGTAATTGAAAGCTTCTGATGCCTATCTTTGACCTGGCTTTTCCAACCTTCTTGGAAATTGCCTTCCTTCACTTAAGTATTTGTAGAACTCTGAATACCCTTTAATTCATGGGGGGTAAATCTTGTACCTCTCCCTACAATTACTCCATATTCGAAAATTATGAGTTAAGACTTTGAGATACTTCAGGCATCTCATTCGTGATGTCAGAGTGATGATTGAACTTACTAAAACCTTTTTCCATAGAGCCAGACCTTGCCTATATTTAACAAGAAGGTTTAGAGTTGACAATCAGATATTTTACAGGGTAATTTTTGTTTGTTTGTTTCTGACTGTCAAGCACAAGAGATACATGACCAATTAAAAATGTCAAACATTTATTTGTACTAAATACTACACCAAAAAGATATGGCAATATGATAAGATATAGAGATACAAAATATATCCTAGATAGGATTTTTGGTAGGCTATAGAAACTAACTTGAACAAAGTTTTTGAAAAAGAGCAAACTTTTATTTAAGGAAGGATGAAATTAAATAAGCAAAGGTACCCAGAGACCCTACTAAGTGATAGATACTAGCTGAGTGCTTTATTTAACATACCTTCCATTTCATTGCTAACCTGTTAGAAAAAGCTGGCAGATGGACATTAAAATCTAGGAAAACTATTTTTAGGTAACAAAGCTTTTTGAAGGCATCTACAAAAATGGATTCAGATGGTGGTGGGTGGGGGGTCATTGTTAGTACTGTTACTGCAGTTGGGAACTCTGGGAGCCCACTGGGTTTTGCTAGCTCGACTTTAGAGAAATCATCCAGCTTGTCTGTCTCTGTCCTTATCTGAAAAGAAGGGGATGGGCTGGATGGATTCTGAGGGCCCTCAGACCGCTAAGATTGTGTGTATGCTCTTAGGGAGTTAGCATGCTAACAGGCTGTTGTTACCAAGGTAAGTTTTGGCCTCTTTTCCTGGTGGTTTCTGTGTACACAGTGAAACACGGAGTGTGTACTGGTATAGGGATGATAGCAACCTTTGTCCTTCTCCAGGAAATAATACCCTGTGACTCTGACTCAAGTCCTGGTCTCATGTTAATTTTTTGTTAATGTTTTATGTTTGATGAGTCAGAAATGCAGGCTTTTGTAGAATGTTATTAACAAGAACTAGTGTAACTTTGATTATAATCACTACAAATTACAGACCTCTTTCCTGTGTAATGATTTTTGCCATTTGCCCTTCCATGATCTCTAATAGGCCAACTACAAGGACAGTTTTTTGATCAGTAAGAACCTTGGTCTGTTGCTTCATAAGCCCTTATTATGGCAAAATTATCCATAACAGCAAACTACGTATGTACCCACATTGACAGGATATCAGTATTTTTTAGCTGGTTGGGCAAGTCTAAGTGTTGCAGGATAGCTGATGATGGGGGTATCAGAAAACCTTCAGAGTAAGAAAAACTTGTCTGACATCTGTTAAAGTGATCTGTATACATGTAGGCTTTCTCCTGTACATGTGCCATACACACACTCCTAAGTTGTGTGAATATGTATCTGCCTACTTGAATATGATGCGTTGCTACTATTTCTAAACTACCAATGTATTTTCCTTGTTTTGAGGACTCAGTCTCAAACATGCTGACTGAAAAATAAAGGCTTTGAACAATTTCATGAAGGTTGGGTTTGTTAAGATCATGAGGTCTGACTCTAGTGACAACTCTGCGGGACATGGATAAACTGATAAACTCTATGGCACTGCACACACACGTGAGGCTGGGAGGCAGTAACTAATTTATGAGGCCTTTTGTTGTAAAAATGAGAGTTGGCAGGGTTCCCAGTAAATACCTTTTCCTAAGGGTGGAAGATAGGACTGGAGAGATCGTTGTGTTGGTTGACAGCATTTGAGAATGTTTGGTGCCAGCTTCAGAATCACAGGCAGGTAACATGTGGCATTAGATCTGCTCTTTCTTCCCTGCCCAGTGGTGCATTCCTTGTCTTTCTGAAGTATTTTTTTAAATTCATTTTTAATTGTGATAAAAAAAAACACATAAGGTTTACCATGTTAACCATTTTTAAGTGTGACTTCAGTAGTGTTAACTATGTTCACATTGTGCAATCAGATCTCTGTAGACCCTTTTCATTTTGAAAAACAGAAACTCTACACCCATTAAACAATAACTCACCATGTTCCCCTTCTCTCAGCTCCTGGCAACCACCATTCTACTTTCTGTTTCCGTGAGTTTAACTACTGTAGATAATGCATGTAAGTGGAATTATATAGTATTTTTTTCTAACTGGCTCAAGCTTCATCCATGTTGTAGCATATGACAGAATTTTCTTCTTTTTAAGTAATATTCCATTATATGTATTATAAACATTCCATTATAAACATTTTGTTTATCCATTCATCCATAGACATTAGAGTTGCTTTCACCTCTTGCTATCGTGAATGATAATGCAGTGAACATAGGAATGCAAGTATCTCTTTGAGATCCTGCTTTCAGTTATTTTGGATATATATCCAGAAGAGGGATGGCTGGACCATATGGTAGTTATATTTTTAATTTTGTTGCAGAACCTCCATACTATTTCCCACAGCGGCTGTACCATTTACATTCCTATCAACAGAATACAAGGGTTCCAATTTCTCCACATCCTTTACTGAAGCTTTTAGAATGTTATCAAAATAAGATATAATGGAAAAAAGGCACCAACATGGTCTCAAGTTGTGTTTTTCTTAGTAGATGGCAATTAAAAGGTGATAAAAACAGTAATGAAAAGAGGTGAGTGGAGACGTAGTTACAGGTGAACTTGGCAGGTATTAGAAAACAGCTTAGTCTTTCTCTTCTCTCACTTCATTTTTCACCTGTCATTAAAATTCTAGTTGTGACAAATAAATCCATTTATCAGGTATTTTTAAAAAATGCCTCCTGAGTAGGCTATTCCCTCAGGATACAACAAGAATAATAAAGGAAGGGTCAATGTATAAAACTGAGAAAAAGGATTTTTAAACCACAAAGTTTGCCAAGGCCAATTCTGTGCGGGGTTCTACACTGCGCTGGAAGGATGAGGTGGAACCTGTACTTGTACCATATCCTGGGCTGTCATTCTCTCTGAGCTGGTGCAAGTTGGACATCAGAGAACATAAAAAGACATCACTCATCTAGCACTCAGGACAGGCCTGTTGGCTTCACCTTTGTGTTGGATGCTGGAAGGCAGTGGGGAAAGGACATCAAGATGAGTTTTCCCTAATTCCAAGCTCTGGGCCCACTTCATTGACTGGCATGAGAAATGCATGCCACTTCCCCTGTCCTTAGCTTCCTCTACCTTCAGATTTGCTCTGGAAATGGCAGCAGGGATTCAGAAGGTCTGCTTTCTAATCTTCGGCATGCCAATAGCTTGCTTTATAACTCTGGGCACATAGCTCTGTGCCTCATTTTTCATTTTTCTTACTATAAATGAAATGGTTGGCTTAGATAGAGGAATTTTTAAAAGGAACTTCTGACACCTGTTAGGACTTTTAGCTATCATTTTCTAACTGTGAACGATTAAAGTATAGATGAGGGGGTGTTACCTAGGCTGGCATAGGCTCTGTGATTATGGTGCTACCTCTCTCACAGAGCCCTTCCTTTCATCAGCGTTCAGGTTTCAGAAATGGAGAAATCATTTTGAACTGTTCCTTGAAGATACTGGGCTGGGGGTATGGGGTGAAGGTTCTGTAAGACTTGCATCTGGCTGGGCCTGGTGGCTCATGACAGCATTTGGGAGGCTGAGGTGGGTGGATCACCTGAGGTCAGAAGTTCGAGACCAGCCTGGCCAACGTGGTGAAACTCTGTCTCTACTAAAAATACAAAAATTAGCCGGGTGTGGTGGCGCGCACCTGTAATCCCAGCTACTTGGGAAGCTGAGGCAGGAGAATCGCTTGAACCTAGGAGGCAGAGATTGCAGTGAACCGAGATTGCACCATTGCACTCTAGCCTGGGCAAGAAGAGCGAAGCTCTGTCTCAAATAAATAAATAAATAAAAGAAAGACTTGTATCTGTTCTAAAACAGCTTATAATATTTTCCAAGAGCATTGTGTCCTCCATGCTGCAGCATATGACAGGATTTCCTTGCTTATGAGTAAGATTCTATTGTATGTATATGCCAGTTTTTAGAGATTTTCTATTTCAGATCCTTTGGTTTTAGGGAAAACACTGGAAAAGCGAAGAGAACAGCTCATGGTCATATAGCCAGTCAGTGTTAAAAGCTGAGAATGGAGTGTGCTCTTCACTTCTCTTGAGTCTGTGTTGGGTGCACTTTCCATTATTTTAATTAAGCAGATAAGACTGCTACACAAGAAGAGATAAGCAATGCTCTCAGAGTGTATGATACGTGCTGGATGAGGGAGGCTGACAGTGCTGGTGTAGGGTTTCTAAGAAGAAGCCATCATTCCAGCTGGGTAATCTGGGAACCCTTTCTAGAGAAGGGAAGGCTTTGTGTTGGGCTTGAAGGATGAATGGACTTGGGACTAAGAGGTGAGGAGAGTGCCAAAAGCCGAGGCATGGAAAGCCCAAGACAGGAGGTGGGGAACTGATCAGTTTGGCTGGAGCAGAGGGAACCGTTAGGAGGAAGAGATGAAGACAGACATTTATTGAGCATCTGTCTTGTGTTGGGCACAGTATCTGGTCTTTGACTGTGCCATCTCAGCAGCCTGAGCATGGGAGTGCCATCCTGGTCATGCACTTGTTTGAGGATACCACTTTATTCCCACCCTTTGGGACTTAACCGTCCTTACAGTAAAAGTCAGGTGTATTCTGATCCTGCCAGAAATTACCTGGTTTAAAATGGGGAGATAAAGAAAAGAGGGAGGCTGGGTGCGGTTGCTCATGCCTGTAATCCTAGCATTTTGGGAGGCTGAGGTGGGTGGATCACCTGAGGTCAGGAGTTCAAGACCAGCCTGGCCATCATGGTGAAACCCCATCTTTAAAAAAATTTAAAAATAAAAAAAAAAAGAGGGAAAGCTGTTTTATGGTGTCTGTAAAGAAGTTCTCAGAGGTAGCTATAGTATTTAATTATTTTACAGTAAGTCTGGATCCTGCCTTCTAATTTCTAGGCAGCTGGCGGGCCTTGGTGCTCCTAAGTGACTGTGCTGCCCATGAATTATTCAGGGCCGGTGCCCAGTGAGTGGCTGCCTAGCAAAGTCCTATGGCAGGGAGGCTGTGCTATCTCAGTGAGAGATCAGCAAAAGCTCAGGTGCTGAGGAGGAAGAAATGACTGCACCCTTAAAATATTTCACATTTTATCATGCCAGGGCTGCACACATTGTTCCATATCCCTGCAACTGGGTAATCGGGACCTGTTTTTCAAAGAGCAAGAAACACACCCCACACCCCTAATTACACTACCTACACTCTCACGTTAAAATGGCACACATCAGCAGAGATTTGGTTAGAAGCAACATTAACAGTGCACAGACGAGACGGAATAGGAACAGAGAATGTTTGTGCAGAAGAAATCCTGCTCTGCTCTGATATTTTCTCAGCCAAGTAGGGAAATGTAGTTGTTGCTTAATTTAGAATGGTACTTACTATAACTATCAATAACTGTTACTGTCACTAACCTGTCATTTGTTACATGTTATACCCTTGTGTTTGTGTATGCATGTGTCCTAGTGTGTCTGATTTCTTCAGCTAGGTTGAAAGTCCCTGCAGAGACTTCTCACCATTTCATGGGTCCCTCCAGTAGTCTATGCCCAAGGATGGGGCTGACAACCTGTTGGATGAGTTGACTTTGGCTCTCTGTAGAGGAGTATGTCTTGACAATGAGATTTGATTTGCATCCCCCTGGCCCCCGCCCCCC
>PVKP010017897.1:0-16263 GCA_004027715.1 Plecturocebus donacophilus | reverse complement strand
GCCCTCTACTATACTCGGCTAATTTTTGTATTTTTAGTAGAGATGGGGTTTCACTATGTTGGCCAAACTGGTCTCAAACCCCTGACCTCGTGATCCACCCGCCTCAACTTCCCAAAGTGCTAAGATTACAGGCATGAGCCACTGCGCCCAGCTGACCTACCTGCCCTTTTCTCCTGACAGCTCCTGGAAAAGGTAACATGGTTGTGAATATGTGAATATACCTGAGGGCAGGGCCCAGAGGCCTATTTTCACGAAGAATAGATTTGCATTTATTCCTTACCCATTTCTTTCCCATGAGCTATGCTACCCAGGGAACAGTATCTTCTCACAGCCCCATATCCCTGCCTTGTAAAACTCTGGCCTGATGGCTCTGAACACCTGTGTGTGTCAGCTGTTTCCCTCCATGTTGGAGGTGAAAAGCAGAACTGAGAACTCTGGGCAAGAGCAGGCGTGGCCCCAACTGCATTCCTCAGATGTTGTTTTCCTTTAAGCCACCCTACCTGCAGCAGAGGAGCCCAGCCATGGCTCTGACCGCTGTTAGATTCATAGGCATGGCAACACCTGTTTGTCAAAGCGTCGGGGGTGGGGGGGGCTCTGGACTGGGGAATTCTTTTGTCTGTGTAGGGCAGCTTTGCATGTGTAGATAATAGACACGATAAGAATGCAGGGATAAGGTCTGGAGGGGGTAGAAGATTCAGCAAACTACATTCCTTCCCCCAGGACCTTGGGTGCTTGTTCCGAGTATAACTTGCCGTTTTCCTCCCGCTCAGCAGTGATCTCAGGTGTTCTGTATTCAGGTCTGATATGACCAGTTAGGCAAGAATCAGGGAAAGGATATGAATGGAAACCAGCTTTACCCTGGTATTTCAGATTCAGCTGTATACTTAGATGGTTTTATGGGTGCAGGGGGAGATAGGGGGCAGGTGTAAGGAGAGGAAGAAAGAACCATCCATATCCTTCAAGGAACAGAGATAGTAACTGCTATGGATAGAAAAATATCTTTTGTCCTCTCTTTAATTTTACTTCTAGTTATTGTGAGTCCTGAATTACCAAATCTGGTAGCCCCACCTCAAAGAAACATTGGCTTTATTAAAACATAGGACTTCTATAACTTTTTTCACAGTAAGTATTGTGTTCTGATTATCTCTGAGGTATCACTGCTATAAAATGTGATTCCGAGTATGCCTTTCCCAGCATAATGGGCTGAGTTAAAGAGAAGGGATTGGAGTGTGTTAGTGCATCCCAGTTGGAGGACTGGCCTTGTCACTGAGAAACACCCTTGTCCAAAAATCCATAGGGGTGGCCACCCTGGTTCCCAGCCTAAGGTCTATGATTCCACATGAAACCTGCAACATTGTGCAGCTGGTAGCTTCCTTGGTAGTAAGAGGTGGGCAAACATGGGATAGGATTAAGTTTTGAAATTTCTACTATGAGGAGTTTAAAGCCTAGCAATTACAGCCATGAGGATTGTACTATAATAGTATCTTTGTAGACATTTATCTCACTCAATTTATAAAACAGCTCTATGAAGTTGGTCCCATTATTATGCCAACTTTTCAGGCACAGAGAATCAAGGTTAGAAAGTAGCAGAGCCAGTTTCTGTTTCCAGATCTGCTTTTAAGCACCTTTTCTCCTGTAGCTTCACATGCCCAAGCCCTGACTCAAATGCTTACATGGGCACTACTCTGTAAGTGGAGGGATGGTCTCACCCATGGTTTTCTAAGAACAGTGAGTTGTGAGGGGAGGGGAAGTGCTCCTGACTGCTTCCAGCTGCCCAGGCCATGGGCCTTGAGTGAGGGGAGACATTGGAGAGAAAGGAAGCATTCTAAGGAAGTGGCAGGCAGGTAGCAATGGCATAGAAATACCAGTGCCAAATGTGCTATGCCAGCAGGGCTTTTGAAAATTGTTCTTTTCTGGGGAAAAGGAGGCTTCATATAATTGCTTCTGTCTTCTGTTTTTGGCTGGATTTCATGGTGGTATGCTTGGTTAGTTGGTTGACTTTTCTGGTAAGTGGGGAAATTTCCATTGAAAAAGGGCTAGGTTTTTAATAGAGGCAGGTTTTAGGGAGAAAAGAAGGTAGCAACTAGTAGTTAGGGAGTGGGAGGCTCTTTGGGCGTTAGACAGTGGAGAGAAGAATGATCTCAGTTAAGGATTCAAGAGTGAGAGAGGTGGGCAAGAGGCTCGTGGAAGGGAGTGGGTGGGCTAGAGAGGTAAGACAAAAATAGAACTAGAGAGATGAGACAGAAAGATAATATAAGCCAGTGCCCGGTGTAGCATAAATGCAGTGGCATGGTTTGGAGCCACTTCTCCATCTGGCCATGCTAATGGAAGAGGATTATTTTAGCATTATTGTGATTTCCTATAAAGAAATGCTCAGGAGAAATTGGCTGTGGTCATCCAATGCTAAGGGACTCGACAGTGATGAAGGATGGAAGAAAGATGTGGAGATGGCAGTAGACAGCAGCAGAGAATTTGGGAAAACACATCCTGTAGGAAATTTTGTTTTCTGTCCTTACCTGTTCCCATGCGCTCAGATTGGTTTTTCAAGTCCCAGGGTTGAATGTGTACAAATCCCATCATATTTTGTCATTTTGGACATCCTCTCCCAGATATACTGAGTCTTGCTAGTGTCTGGATGTTCAAGAAATGAACATCTAAAGTTTACCCTCTCAAGCCTGCTGTAATGCAGGAGAAGTATTCATCTTTCCCCTCAAGACTGCATAAAGCCTTTTAGAATAAACAGAGGCTTAATCTTACCTTGCCACATGCTAAGTTATACAGAATCTTAATGTACAGGTCCACCAAGTATAAGTAGAGAAACGAGACCAAACAAGACCTAATAAAACCCACTTAGAACCACAGAACCCTTCAAGCAGCATGCTTTGTGTGAACTAGCAGAGAATGTGCCTAATCCTGACTCAAACTAAATGTTGTAGAGGTTCGTGTGGAGGCCTGCTTGGGTTTTAGATTAATCTTGATACCGATACCACTTACCGAGTTCTGTGATTTTTTTGCAGAAAAGCTTAGAAACCTGCAGTAAGCTGAATATACTCTGAGCACATGGAAGAAACAGCAGAGTTGGGAGGATGGGGAGCACGCTGACTTGGTGGATCTGGGGTCCATGTGTTGGCTGTGCCACTCACCAGCTGGGGCCCTGGGCAAGGCACTGTATTTCTGTGAACCTCAGCTACCCTTGGCTTCAAAATGGAGACACCTGTCACACATGGTTAGTTACTTAAGAAAATATATGTGGAAGCATTCTGTAAGCTACCAGACGTGATGGTTCTGGTGATTATGGCCATTCAGTTTATGTGGAGATTGATAATTGGGACTTCAGTTAGAATTGGGACCTAAGCAGCGTGAACCCAAATCACTAATACATTTTTTATGACCATAGATTCCAAACTGTTTGGTTTATAGACAAGGATTGAGACGCCCAGGAAACATCAGAAACAGTCTCAAGATTACGTAGCTCCTTGGCACTCAGAAGTTAGGGTAAGCCTGAGTCCCTGACTCTGGACTTCAGTCTTTCCACCAGACCACAGTAATTTTGATTTGTTCCACCCATACCTTTGAGCATTTTCCCACTGGCCTTTTCCTGCCTGTGCCAACTTAGGGCTGAAATCTGTGCACAGAGGACATGCTCAGTTGGGCCCTTCCTGGGGAACCCCTTCCCCTGAGTCCGGTAACCCTCATTCACTAGTCTCATCGTCATAGCTTCTTCCTTGTTCTCCTTTCTCCTCATTTTCTAACTCCCTGGAACCTAACTTTTGCTTTTATTAACCCAGTTGACCTGCTAATTGGCACACCGATTGCCTTTTCTCTGAATTTTACTTTTTGGTTTGTTTTGCAGCACTTGAGACCATCTACCCTCTTTCCTCCTTGAAATTCTCTCCTTATATATTCATTCTGGAACTCCCTGGCATCTCCACTGGGTTTTCTTCTTCCTCCCAAACCCAGGCCTTCCCCAGGGCTCCATGTTTAGTCCTTTGCCTCTTACTTCTTTTTCTAGATTTAACCCCACAATTCTCTCAACTCCCACCTCTGCACCCAGGACTGTATCTTCAGTTTTGAGCTCTAGTTCCACATCCCTGACTGCTCCAGACATGTCACCCAGTGGTGCTGCAGGTAACTCAGATTCCACCTGTATAAAGGAAATGTGCAGTTGTCGATGCACCCCTCTAGCCAGTTCTAAAACCCTCAGGAGTCTTCTTTGTCCCTTTCCTTTGATCCTCCTGGATTCAGTTAGTTACCAAAGTCCTTTGGATTAACTGTTACATCAGCCCATTCTTTTTCATTTGATTGCTCCTTTGACCTGGACTAATGCAGTAACCACCCAATTGACCTTGCTGCCTTCATTTCCTCTCCTTTCTGCCCATTCTTACATAACATTTCCAGATTAATCACCTCTAGAGTCCAGCTCAGACCCCGGACTCCCCTGGCTCAAACATCTCCAGTGGCTCCCAGAACAGGCTTGGTTCTAACTTGCTTTTCCGGGCTTTCCTCCCAGCCTGATGGTTCCTTGTCCTCCAGCCAAACTGCAGCATTTGCTGGTACTTTCCTGGGTGTCTGTGCTTTTACTGTGCTGCTTGAGAGGAGGCTTCTCCCCTGTTCCAGCCTGTTCATGTCTACCTGTGTTTCAAAGTCTGATCAACTCTGCCAGTCCTTCCTAGAGTTCTTTCCACCTGCCTTCCTCCAAAAGGCAGATGTGTCCTCCTTGTCCTCTGAATTCTTGAGCTGCCCTCCCCGGCCCTCACTGTATTCTTTTGGTACTTTACTATTTGCGTATTTGTCCCATTTCCTTTGGCTAGCAACTCTGCTATTTGCTTTTGAATCCTCTAAAACAACTGGCAGTGTGCCCTGCACACATTAAATACTGTAAATACAGCCTAGAAAGAAATGAAGAATGAGTACCTCTGGCCTGCCTTTACCTGCTCCCCACTGCTGAACTGGAGGTGGTCAGATGGGCCATCAGGGATATCCTATTCTTCCCTGGCCCCAGCACACCAAACAGATTCCAGTTTCTTCCATCTTATCCCTGTGGGATTATTACAACCTTCCCCAGTGTCAAAACCTTTTTAATACTTGCATGTGTTGACTCTGCCTGATTCGTTCCTGAGTGTGGGTACGCTCATCCCAGCTCTACTGCAGTCATATTATATGCAACCTGGTTAATTAAAAAGCATTTCATGTACTACCCCATACTAGAGGGAGCTGAAAGGGAGATTCTCAGGGGTGACTCCCTTTCTTCATTAAGTGGCCCAAAGATTAAAAATCAAACATTATAAGTTGGCAAAGCACTTTGTAATCTCATTTTCTGTGCCATAGCTGGACACTTAAAGACTTATCACTTCACCAGTAGTGTACTTAGTAGTGGAGTAGGGTTTGTTAAGATCTTCACTGAGATAGTTCCCAGTTTGACTTCTCTTTTGTAGTCTTGATGTGGTGTGTGTGGGGGGAGATGGGGGATGCAAAGAGGGGGTGGTGCATTTTGAAGAATATACTCTTAATTTTCAAAGTATGACAATTTTTAGAACATCCACATCATCTCCTCAGTGACCCTGTAGAGGTGGGCATTAATTATTACTCAGTCTGACAGCCGAGGTTTAGAAAGAATCCAGGGTTTCTTCTCAGGTCATAGGGTAATTAAGAGGCTTGGCCAGGACTAGAAACTCAGGTCTTGGGAATCCTAGTCAAGTGCTTTTTCCAAGACCAAATGTTTTGTAATCGCCCTGCCTAGCCTCCCATCAGCAGTGTGAATTGACAGCACTAGGGGTCTTAAAAAAAAGTTCTACATCTTAGATGATGAGAAATGTTGTCTTCTCTTGGTTGGGCTGGGCTTTCGAGAGCCAAAGGATGACATTGTGGAGGTATTAAAAACCTAGTTATGCGTCTGGAAGGAGTGGGCAGTTGTTCAGCGTTGAGCAGTTAACTAGACTCTGGGTTTGTTTTAACTCTAAGTCTGGCCAGGATGCAGTTAATTCCGTTTCAAGTGCCCTGAGGACTGAGGTGAATTTGGGGTGGGGATCCATCTCTTTACTGCAGATTGGAATCCCTTAGAAATGAAATTACCTTTTTCAGTGAGTATGGCTGCAGGGCTCCAAACTGAAAATGCCAGAAGTGTAATTTGTTGTCTGCTTGTTTTAGTTAGTGAGGAAAAAGGGGGGGATAGGAGGGTGGGGAGAGTGGGGGAGAACTGGAGTCAATTATTTCCCAATATTACATTTTGGTCATTCTCTTTTCTATGTAGATTTTTTTATGTTTGTTTGAGATCGGTGGGAGAAGAAGCTGGGAAGTAGAGATTTAAGATTTTGGAGAACCACAAGTTTAAAGGCCTTGTTTTACAAGTCCAAGTAGGAATTTGAGGTAGTTTCTGTTCGCTCATCTCCCCACCGGATGATAAACAACTCCATGTCAGGGATCTCGGCGCTGTTTACCTGTGTACCTTTTTCCCACAATGCCTTGCAAATCGGTGCTCCCTTAAATCCTCCTTGCGTGGAATTCCTGTCATAGGCCCGAGTTATTCCAGGAAACCACCGCCTTAATATCCCCTGAGGGCAGCGTAAGTCGGCCGAGATTCCTCTCTGAGCCCGAACTTACACCTCCCCTGGCTGTGGCCATGTCAGGCGCCCCGACAGTGACTTTGTCTGACTTCTTACCCGGGGGACGGCGGGCCGCCGCCGCCGCGTGGTTGGCGCCAGCGCATTGGGGCCGCCGCGCGCGCCCAGGTGCGGGCCGCGTTACCTCCACAGACGCGGGAGGGCGAGCTGCGCGGGCCCTGGACCCTCTGGGCTGGGCTCCTCACTCTACCGGTCGTCCGGCGGGCGCGTTCGCCTTTTCATGTGATAGTAATCGGAGACTTTTCCGTTACATCAGGCTCAACAAAAGATTGTGATTCCAGCAGCTCTCTTTTGGAAGGCACCACCGCGGCTCGGGCCGGCGGAGAGTCCAGGGCCCGGCCTGGGGTCGACGGCTGCCGGGCGGCGGGGGCGGCCGCGGGCGGTGCGGGGCCGGTAGGGAGCCGCGGGCCGGCTAGGCTCCCCCGCGCCCCTCCTCGTGGTACAGCCTGCGTTTCCTCTACAATGCTGTTATGCTAATCAGGTGACATCACCGCCCAGCACACGGCGAGTGGCTCCTGATAAAATTACAAACCGGCGGCCGCCGCGGGCAGCCGGGAGGAGGTGTGCGTGCTGCGCCCGCGAGCTTCTGGGCTCAGCAACCGTGGCACGCTTAGGATTGGCCATATTTAAAAATTCTTTAGTAAAACCTGCGCCTCCTCTCTGCTTCTCTCCCTCCTTTCCTCAGTAGTTTATTTCGGGCTTCCAGGCGAGGGCCACGGAAGGAGGGAAAGCTACAAGGAATTAGATGCCTGTGTGGTAACTCCTTGCCAGGTTAAGGTGGACTCTCCTGCAGCCGACTACCTATCAGATCGCCCGGCTGGACTTGCCGACGGGGATGGGGCTCGCCTGAGGAGCCGAGCGCTGCGGAGGCTGCTGCGTGTTGAATGGGAGTGGGAGAGGGCCGGAGCGGGATCTCTAGGGCGCAGTCTGCGGAGGCGTTACGCCGGGCCTAATGGAATTGCAGAGGACATCTAGCATCTCCGGGCCGCTGTCGCCGGCGTACACGGGGCAGGTGCCTTACAACTACAACCAGCTGGAAGGCAGATTCAAGCAGCTCCAAGGTAAGCCCCCTCCCAAAGGCCGGGCCTGCCCTGGGGCCGTGCCAGCGGGGGTTCTTGGAGACTTTATTTGTGCCATATGGTACGTGACCCTCATGAAGACGGGCGGCCGCGCAACTCGGCCCCAAAGCCTGTGGTTGGCTGCGGGCACCCCATTCATGACTTACGGGAGGCAGTTGCTCATACTCCACTCCAGTAAAGCCACCATTTGGAGTCCGTCTCTCTCCAGCACCCTTTTGGCTCTCTAGGTTGTCAGATACTCGCTGCACACACATTTTCTTTCCTTTTAGCTAACTTTACATGTTAGTAGATCAGTACTCGCAGAGTAATTATTAGTATGCAGGTATTTGATTCCTGGTTGCCTCTGCTCCCAGCCCCCCGCCTGTTACCTCTGGGAAGCTTTAAAGGTGTAAAGTGCATTGCCCAGACCCAGTCCTTTAGAACAATAGCAAAGGGGAGGAGGGAGTGGTCTTTTTGTTCCTAAGCCTTCCGTAAATTACAGTTTTTTATTCCGAAGCTTAATTTTAATTTTTCTGATGTGTTGGGGAAGAGCCTTCCCATCTATTTAGTGGGATGTGTAATTTCTAATGAAAGCCAGTTATTGTCGTTTCAACGCTTTGAGTTGGATTAGTTGGATCAATTACAGGTTTCTTGGAGTCTTTTTAAGGCCCAAATAATTGAATGAGTCCAATATTTTGCTGAGTATATTTTTAGGGAGAGCAGGAGCTTGCGTGTGCACCAGTATACTGTGTATTTTACCTGTGGCCCCTGCAGCCCTCAGCTGCCCCTGCCCAGACCGCAGGCCCTGGCTAGCAGCGTCTCAGAGCTTATATGTGAAAAAAAGGTTCATATCTGAAAACAGAACTCCTTCCGTTTGGAAGCCCCTGGACTCAGTAGTAGGCTTGGAATGGCTCTAGTACTGTAAAAAAAAAAAAAAAAAAGTAGTATTCGAGGAGTGTGTGTTTCTTATTTTAACTCTTCTCAGTGTTGTAAATGTTCCTGTGAGGAGGAGGAAGGAAGGAAGCAGCTCAGTCCTAGAATGTTTTTATTGGGAAGAGCGGGGAGGATATATTTCATTCATTGGTTTATTTGTCTTGTGAAATAGTTGACAATGATGACACTTTTCTGGAAAACAAGAGGCAGAACAGGACGTGATTTTAAACATTTGCTGGGCTGTACCGCATTCCTCTGATAGCTCAGAGGAAGCTTCCTTCGCTCTGGGGAACGGTTCTGTGTCTCTGGTTCATTTCTCTTGAGCTCTTCGGCAGTCAAATTTGCTTTTTTGAAAACTTAAGCTGGGGGCGCTTGCAAGTAGTAATACAGGAGTTGGGGTGGGGCGGGGAGGCGTTCAAGATCTAGGTCTGTGTTAGGAGCCCCACGGTTTTCGGGTCTGAGAATCCACTGCGTGCCCCTCTTCCCCCGGCCCGGACTCCCGCTTCATTGTGTCATCCCGCCTAGGGGAAAGCACCCACCTGGATCATCAGCCGAAAACCCAGCACCACTCCCCCGCCAGCCCACCCCTGGTAGTCTCAGAAAAAATCCAAAACTAGGAGAAAATAGAAGAAGGTGTGGAGAGGAGTGTACCCCTAGGCCCACCCATAACAAAAGGCTGTTATTCTGAAAGGGCTGAGGAAGGTTGTAAAACTGCTCGCTAAGAAGGGTGGAGCCTACACACAGGAAATGTCTTAATTGTCCTCTCTGGATGATGTAAAGTTTAAATTTAAAAAAAAGTCACCATGTGCCCTGATATTTTACCTCATACACTGTTCCTCAGGCAAATCCCTTCAAAAGGGGTAACTTCGTGTTTTGTGTTCTGGCTTTAAAAATAATTTTTTTTTGTAGTATGACCCTTGTCTCCTAATTTAGCTCCAGTGACTTTCTTATTTTTAAATATTGTGGTTTAGGAGTTGCACAAGTTTAGTGTTGGTATTTCTGTAACAGAAAACCACCCATGTTGAGGAACTGAAGGTGAATTAACTTTCAAATATGATAGACCTCAGAAGAATTACATTTGTCAATCCTAGGAGAATTTTGATTAAACACACACACACACACACACACACACACACACACACACCTTTTTTTAATCCCCACCCCTGGTTTGGTATTTTGTTTGGTATTTGTAGTTCTGATTATCACATATTTTTGATAACATACAATTTCTATCAGCTAATTTAATTTTCTACATGCCTACAAGGCTGCCTCTTTTACTCTACTGGGTATAATCTTTCCTAGCACATAATCTCTGCGTATTGGCAAAATGCTCCTCCGAAACTGTATTGAGGTTGTTTTTTGTTTGTTTTTACGGAGTCTTGCTCTTTCGCCAAGCTGGAGTGCAGAGACGGGGTCTCACTCTATTGCCCAGGCTAGAGTGCAGTGGTGATAATTCCTGGGCTCAAGCCATCCTCCCACCTCAGCCTCCCTAGTAGCTGGGACTACACCATGTTTGGCTAATTAAATTTTTCTGTAGAGACAGAGTCTCACCATGTATCTCAGGCTGGTGTTGAACTCCTGGCCTCAAATAAGCCTTTTGCCTTCACTTCCCAAAGTGATGTGATTACAGGTGTGAGATACCTTGCCAGGCCTGTATTGGATTTTTAATGTCTCCTGTATGAATTTATTTAGGTAGTTTCTGTACCTGATAGTGCTATGATTATTCTGGAGTTGTTTCTGCATTTTTGCTGGTTTCAAGTTATTTTCCCACACTGGGTCCCCAAAATTTCAGGAGGTGTATCATAGAATGAGATTTGGTGTTCTGGCTAAGGAAAATATGATATTAAAATGAGTCTGGTCTATGTAGATAAAATAGTTTGTAGAGCTTTATGGGACAGTAAATAAGTGTGATAAACACACTTCATTGACCTAAGGCACTGAGATATAAGAGCAATGGCTTTATCACACGAAGGGTTCTGGCGTAAGAAGACAAGCCCTTCAACCTCTGATGGCTTCAGCATTCACCACCAACAGCCAACACACACACACACACACACGCGCGCGCGCGCGCCCTTTCCTATTTCCCTTTTTCAGATTTTCACCTGCAAAATTAAGTTACCGCTTTCTCAGAATCAGTTCATATATCGTATAAAGTTATATTTGGTGTTTTTTCTCTATTAAATAAAAGAGGAATGTTGAAATACAACAAAATGCCACCTCCCATATTTAGAGAACTGTGTAGTAGCAGAGGTGCAGGTTCATGATAACCATCTCCCCACTTCACATCATGCAGCTTAACTCCTCATGAGAGAACACTCACCATGCCACTTTCCCCCTCAGAAACAGTTGCTTATGCCCATTGTATAAATTAAATCCCAGACTCTAGTTTGGCCTTCAAAGATTCTCCCTAAAATGGCCTCACTCTACTTCTTACTCTTAACATTCCATTCAAACCTGGTAGGCAGGCCTACCGCTCTTTATAAAACCCATCCCTAGGTTCCATGCTTATTTTCTACGTTTTGTCTCAAATGCCCTACTCTTCCATTTCATCTATAGAAATGCTTGCCCTTTTTTTTTGAGACAGATCACTCTGTCACCCAGGCTGGAGTGCAGTGGCACAATCTCTGCTCCTGGCAACCTCCACCTCCTGAATTCAAATGATTCTCCTGCCTCAGCCTTCAGAGTAGCTGGGATTACAGGCATGCGCCACCATGCCCAGCAAATTTTATATTTTCGTATGTTTCACCATTTTGGTCAGACTGGTCCGGAACTCCTGACCTCAGAATCTGCCTACCTAAGTGTTGGGATTACAGGCGTGAGCCACAGCGCCTGGCCAGCCACCACTCCCGAACCTTTTTTGTTTTTATTTTTATTTATTTATTTATTTTTTGAGACAAGGTCTACCTATGTTTGCCAGGCTGCAGTGCAGTGGTATGTTCCTAGTTCACTGTAACATCTGCCTTCCAGGCTCAAGTGATCCTCCCAACCTCAGTTTTCATAGTAGCTGGGACTACAGGCATGTGCCACCAAGCCCTGCTATTTTTCTTTCTTTTTTTTTTTTTGTATTTTTTGTAGAGACAGGATTTCACCATGTTGCCCCAACTGATCTTGAACTCATGAGCTCAAGTGATTGGCCTGCCTCGGCCTCCCAAAATGCTGGGATCACAGGTTTGAGCCACTGCATCCAACCTAGAAATGCTTACTATTTTCAAAGACTGTGCCTGTGTTCCAATTATTCCATAGTTTCTTCTTCCTTGTCAGAGTTGGTGGGAAGAAAGATTTTGTTGAGTGCATACCATGTACCAGTGAGGGCTTTCTACATGGTAGTTTGTCTGGTCTTTGTAACATACCTGTGAAGTTTTAGAGGTGAGGAGATAGAGACAAATAACTTATCCAAGGTCACAGGCATTGTTGAGTTTAGGCTGAACATTGTTGTTCTGTAACTTTCTCCTTTCAGACTTCTAGATGTTCATATTCACATATATATTTTCTTTTAAATGAAAGGGTGACAATATGAAATGCCCACCCTAATCTGGTTCCCTCTCCTGCCTACCTGCCCCCTGGAGGACTGATTCTATTGGCTCCAGCTATGAAGTTGTAATGAAGACAGGATCTAGTTAAAAAGCATCAAAATCAACTTTTTCTACCTGCTTTGCAGTCAGATCCTGACATTCAGTATCTGATCTTTCTCGAGAAGGTGCATTCTCTAGCTATTCTGGCTCAATGTGTTTGCACCGGGAAGAGGTATGAAATGCTCTGTCTTCCTTGGGACATAAAGATTAAAGAATTTCAGGCATGAAATGGATTACCCCCAAGTTTATTACATTTTGAGAGTTGCCTTGTTGAATTTCTTAATTTTTTGTATTTCTTAACTCTTAGGAAAAGTGAAGTGCTGATTTTATACATCTGAATCATGAGGAAAATTTATTCTTAAGTTTTTAGTAAATATCTAGTTTGTGGTGCTACCTAAATGTTTGTCTAGCTTACTTTCTTAAACCAAGATGAAGATTTCTGGGTTTACAACCATTTGTCATGAAGAAAATTTGCTCTTAAGTTCTTTTTTTTTTTTTTTTTTTTGAGACAGAGTCTCACTCTTCTTACCCAGGCTGCAGTGCAATGGCACAATCTTGGCTCACTGCAACTTCCACCTCCTGGGTTCAAGCAATTCTCCTGCCTCAGCCTCCTGAGTAGCTGGGATTACAGGCATGCACCACCATGCCCGGCTAATTTTGTATTTTTAGTAGAGACAGGGTTTTTCCATGTTGGTCAGGCTGTTCTCAAACTCCCAACCTCAGGTGATCCACCACCTCGGCCTATCAAAGTGCTAGGATTACAGACGTGAGCCACTGCGCCCAGCCCTGCTCTTAAGTTCTTAAATTCAAAGTAATATTCTCCAAGTATTTCCCATTGTGACACGGAAAAGAATTAATGACGTATGGTTATTTGTGGGGAGGGAGGTAAGAGGAGACAGGATTTATATAAGATCATTTTGGGGTCTGAAGAAAGCATAAAATATGGGCTTTTTGGTCTGGATAACTGCCAATACTGTAGTTTTTATAAATCCAGACAATTCGGTTGGTTGTCATTCCCCAAAAGAAATAAAAACTCATTTTACCAGTTTACTAGACTTTTGGCTCAAAATTGAAGTTTCTAACAGATTTGTGAATTAGAATCCCTTTTGGATGGTGTAGTAATAATAATTGTTAATGAGTATAGCACTTAACTTTGATATAGATCATCTTGCTTAATTAATTAAAAGAGATTATTCACAGCACCCAGTATGGGATCTGGTACTTAGTAAATTCTAAATAAATGTGTTTCCTTAGTGATAATAATCCTGTGAGGGTAGATGTTCTCTTACTTTTTATAGATAAAGAAATAGATCATTGGATTTTTATCCATCTGTATGAGGCTAGCTTTCCAGAATGCAGGTTTTCTGTCCCCAAATTTGATGCTCTTCGCATAGTACCACAAAGTGTGGGTTAGGTGTGGATTGCAGCACCCAGATAATATGAATATATACTGCTGCCATGGAAGATTAATGTGTTAAGGGAGCTGCTCAGATTTCTGGACATGGGCTGCTCTCAGTTTTTGTTGAGTTACGAATATTGACAGTCAAGGGAATACCAGTTTTTTCTTAAATCTAACACTTTAGTAGGAAGACCATTAAAAGGATTCTTGGAGGCTAGTTATATAGAAGAAGAGGGTGATAGAAACTCCTTTTGAGGAAAAGGTAGCACTTTACTTAGAAGAGTGAGCCTGAGATCTTCCTGGCTGCTGAGAAAGCTTTTTGGATGATGGTTCCATGTCATCGCCTCTTCTCACTCCTCATTCCTGGGAAAAGGGGTACATAGCCTCACTGCTTCTTCCTCTGCTTTAGTCTCTTTTCGTGGCTTCCTAAAGTGTTCTGTGGAGTCTCCCTATAGCTGGGCCTTGAGAAGATGCTCTGCCATGCAAAAATGTCTGGGATTCGTCTTTGCTGGGATTTGACTCCAGCCAGCCATTCCAGCTCCAGCTCCCACCACACCTCTACCCCACAGAAGTTGTGATTCCTTAAACTTGCCCTGTGTTTTTGCACCCATGATACCCTGCTCTCTTTGTTTCTTCCACTGGGAATCATTTCATGTGTCAAGATCATTCCTTTGAGGTTCAGTTCAGATGCCACTTATTCTAGGCATTCCTGGAGGGAGGAGAGGTCAGAATTTCTGCTTAGATTCCCGTCCTCTAAGATTGGAAGTTTGGCCAGGCATGATGGCTCACGCCTGTAATCTCAGTATTTTGGGAGACTGAGGCGGGTGGATCACCTGAGGTCAGGAGTTCCAGACCAGCCAACATGGTGAAACCCTGTTTCTACTAAACATACAAAAATTAGCCAGGCGTGATGGCAGGCACCTGTAATCCCAGCTACTCAGGAGACTGAGGCAGAAGAAGCGCTTGAACCTGGGAGACAGGTTGCAGTGAGCCGAGATCATGCACCATTGCATTCCAGCCTGGGGAGCAAGAGCAAGACTTCGTCTGAAAAAAAAAAAATTAGAAGTTTCAGCACTTGATCATTCATGTGTGATTTTCCAGTACGGCCTTTTGTTACAGTTCCAGTCTTTGCCTTTTTGTTTTCCCCTATATTTCATGAAGTCTGGGAACCTAAAGCCAATGTCTGAATAGTCTGTCTTACACATAGAAGCCACTAAACATTTGCTTTAAAGAGCAAAATAAATGAAGTCAGTGTTACAGACTCCCTTATTGCTGTGGTTCCTAAATTGAGGTTCTCAAAATGAGGTCCCCAGGTCCGCATCAGCATGACCTGGGAATTTGCTGGAAATGTAAATTCTCAGGTCTCCACTTCTCACCTACTGAATAAGAAATTCTCATGTGGGGCCTAGCAGTGTCTCTAACTACTCTGCCAAGTGGTTCTGGATACTGAAATGTGAGAAATATTCTCTTATTGGATCATTTGTACAATCTTTGCAAAATTTTTTGGCAGGGATAGAGGAGCAAACTCCTTAATTTCTCCCAAATAGGAGCAGGTATTATACCTGATTTCTTTTATCTATCTATCTATCTATCTATCTATCTATCTATCTATCTATCTATCTATCTAATCTGAGACCACCTCGCTCTGTTGCCCAGGCTAGAGTGCAGTGACAGGATCTTGGCTCACTGCAGCCTCTGCCTCCTGGGCTCAAGAAATTTAAATACTTGACCTCAGGTGATCTATGTGCCTCAGCCTCCCAAAGTGCTGGGATTACAGGCTATACCTGATTTCTTAGAGAAGAGTGAAGAGTTGGGGAAAATAGGTTTTAGAACAAAATTGTGTAACAACAGGAAAAATTCTAGCGAGTCAGGAATGGACTCTGTCCTGTTTAAATTAGAGAAGCCATTGAACATTGGTCTGAATCCTCTTATCTGCCTCAGATGACCCTCACATGGGGTCAGTTATCTGCTTCAGTTCTCCCATGGAGTTGACTCAAGGGCCACTGTAGAAAGAGATACAAGTTTAGAAAAAATAGAGATAAAGATAATAGTGTGTAGGCTCTAAAAATAGTTCAGTAAGGCATAAAGTTTAGTTTCACTTATATTCTTAATAAATAGTCTATTGAATTTAACCTTAAAAAACAAAAATCCCAGCAACTTGGCATTTGTAAGGGAGGCAGGTCAATATCTAGGCTGCTTTCCTTACTTGAATAACTACCAGGTTTACTTCACAAGATTGTGTTGACTAGCAAATGATATGATCTTTATGTAGTTTCCCTGGAAACATCCATGTACTATTAAAATGTGAAGGATGCCTATTGTTTCCATGACTGGATTTCCTTTTAAAGAAAACTTCTGCATATAAACAAACTCTGACAATTTCAATATTGTTGATTACTAGTAAATATAGTACAGCAAATCAAATATAGACTTCAGGGTTTGTTTTTTGTTTTAACCTCTGGAAAATAATGTGGACAGTGACAGAGCATTAACTTTTTAGTTAATGATAGCCTCACCTCTTGTGCATGTCATGAAAAGAGACTAGGTGGAGTTTAGTCATTTGTAGATCCTAGGGCCATTTCTCTCTTGACAAGTTTCTGTCAACTCCGAGGCCCAGCTATGAAAAACAAATGAAAGGGATAAATAAAGGATAAGGGCATTATGAACAATTTTCTCTCTCT
>PVKP010017896.1:25070-45303 GCA_004027715.1 Plecturocebus donacophilus | reverse complement strand
ACATAGGTATGCCTTGTTGCCCAGGCTGGAGTGCAATGGCACAATCTCGGCTCACTGCATCTTCCGTCTCCCAGATTCAAGCGGTTCTCCAATATCAGCCTCCTGAGTAGCTGGGATTACAGGCATGTGCCACCATGCCAAGCTTCTTTTTTGTCTTCTAACTTCTGACTTTTTTTCCCCTCTACCTCCAAACTCCATTATTTTTCCTTTTGTACTTCTACAGAAAATTGATGCTTTAAAAATTATTTCATATGTGGCTAATATGAAACACATTTTATACACCTGGGCAGAAAGAACCGTAGGCTGTCACTTCTTTAAAGCAGCAATATGGCACTTCCTGTCTGATTTGGGATGTTGCTTAATATTTGAGGAGAGTCTGAGCGGAGGGTCCATGACTCCAGAGGATCCTGTTTGTGTGTGTATGTATGTGTGTTTTAACGTGGACTGTCTGCAGAAACATATTGTGGTAAGGTAATTTATGTGATTTCAGAAGACTGATTTCAAGAGGTGGTTTTTTTGTTTCTTTTAAAAGAATAGGAATGTGTGATTCTTATTCTACCTGGGATTCTTTTTAGTCAAATCTGTTTTCATGACATAATAAAAACTTGTCTGTTGGCTTGGAAATTACTTGATTTATAATGAAATTAAAAATAAATGCCTTGGTCGGGTACGGTGGCTCATGCCTGTAATCCCAGCACTTTGGAGGCCAAGGTGGGCAGATCACCTGAGATCAGGTGTTTGAGACCATCTTGGCCAACATGGCGAAACCCCGTCTCTACTAAAAATACAAAAATTAGCTGGGCATGGTGGTGCATGCCTGTAATCCCAGCTACTCAGGAGGCTGAGGCAGGAGAATCTCTTGAACCCTGGGGACAAAGGTTGCAGTTAGCCGAGATCCTGCCACTGCACTCCAGCCTGGGCAACAGGGCAAGAGTCTGTCTCGTAAATAAATGCCTTTCAGCTTTGCACAGCAGCCTGGGCAACATAACAAGACTCTGTCTCAAAAATAAATACATAAATAAATAATTACCTTTCAGCCGTGCACGGTGGCTCACAATGTGCTATAATCCCAGCACTCTCAGAGGCCAAGGTGGGTGTACCACTTGAGCCCAGGAGTTTGAGACCAGCCTGGGCAACATGGCAAAACCCAGTCTCTACAAGAAGTACAAAAATTAGCCATGTGTGGGGGCCCAGCTACCTGAAGCTTTTTTTCCTTAAGTGTTAACTGTGAGTAAATGGCTTATAATATTGGTTTTTTTTTTTTTTTGAAACGGAGTCTCACTCTATTGCCAGGCTGGAGTCCAGTGGTTCAATCCTGGCTCACTGCAACTTCCGTTTTCCATCTGGTTTCAAGCAATTCTGCTGCCTCAGCCTCCCGAATAGCTGGGACTATAGGCACACACCACCACGCTTGGCTAATTTTTTTGCATTTTTAGTAGAGATGGGGTTTCACTATGTTGGCCAGGATGGTCTTGATCTCTTGACCTCATGATCCGCCCACCTTGGCCTCCCAAAGTGGTTTATAATATTCTTAATCCTAATTCTATACCACTGTTGCCAGGTGTGGTGGTTCACACCTGTTATCTCAGTACTTTGGGAGGCAGAGGCAGGTGGTTTACTTGAGGTTAGGAATTTGAGACCAGCCTAGCCAACATGGTGAAACCCAGTCTCTACTAAAAAATATAAAAAGGAGTCGGGTGTGGTGGGGCCTGTAATCCTAGCTACTTGGGAGACTGAGGTGGGAGGATCACTTGAACTGGGAGATGGGAGTTGCAGTGAAATGAGATCGTATCACTGCACTTCATCTTGGACAACAGAGCAAGACTCCATCTCATAAAAACATAAAAAAGCAATAAACCAATTCTAAACTTTACATTGTCCACAGGGTAGCTCCTACTAGAATGCCTTTTCTCTTTTTTGCTATCTCATTATTTTATATTATTCTAGACTAGTGTGAGCCTCATATCACCACAAAACTTACTCTAGCATATTCTCAACTACATAAGCCATCTGTGTTCTCGGCCTTTTATGAGAATCAGGGGAACTGTGGGACAGGCATTCCCCAGAATCTTTTTTGAAGTTGATGGTGAAACCATAAAAGCAATAAAGGTAATTAACTACATTGTGCATTTTCCCCAGATTATTTATTGCATGAACAACATGAAAATGCAGTGATTAAATCACCTTCTACCCTGTCACAGCAACTAATATCATTTATCTGTTTCCTTGCAGTGTTTGTTCATGTACATTCATTTTTATTCCCTCATAGGTAATACACTATAATTCATTTGCACCTAAGACTGTTTGAGTGTCAAAATTTCTGATGCCTATAAGTGTGTGTGACTTTGGGTAAGTCATTTCTTCTGAGACCCAGTTTCTCCATCTCTAAAACCAGGGATTTAGACTATATGACCTGTAAGGTAGTAATCATGAAAATATCTCCTGTTTGTGGAGTATTTCACAGTTGCTCAAACATTTGCATTGGTGTTTTTTACAATAACTACATGGGATTGAGTGGAATATGATATTTCTTTTTTACAGATTCGGAAACTGAAGCTAAGGTAGCCAGAGAAAACACTCTTAGGTGAAAATGAATTATACTGTATTACCTATTAGGGAAAAAAAATGAATGTACATGAACAAGCACTGGAAGGAAACAGATAAATGACTTGAAGATTGACTTTTTATCTCTGGTTTTTAGCAATTTGATTGTGATGTGTCTAGGTGTGAGATTTTTTTTGGGGAGACAGAGTCTTGCTCTGTTGCCAGGCTGGAGTGCAGTGGCACGATCTTAGCTCACTGCAACCTCTGCCTCCCTGGTTCAAGCAATTCTCCTGTCTCAGCCTCCCGAGTGGCCGGTACTACAGGCACGCACCACCGTGTCCCGCTAATTTTTGTATTTTCAGTAGAGACGGGGTTTCACCATGTTGGCAGGATGGTCTCAATCCCTTGACCTTGTGATCCGCCTGCCTCATTCTCCCAAAGTGCTGGAATTAGGCGTGAGCCACCATGCCCGGCCAGGATCTTTCTTTTTTAAAGTATTGCTCAGGGTTCCCTGTGCTTTTTTGTTCTGAGTGACAGTTTTTCATTAATTTTGGGAAATTCTTGGCCTTTATCTCTTCAAGTATTTCTTCTGTCCTATTCCCTCCTGTTCATCCAAGACTCCAATTACATATGTGTTAGACCATTTGGTCTTGTCCTACAACTCTTGGATGCTCTGTTCTCATTTCTTTTATTCTTTTTTTCTCTTTGTGCTTCAGTTTGGTTAATTTCTTTTTTTCTTTTTGAGACAAGCTGGTCTCAAACTCTGGGTCTCAAATGGTCAAGCTGGTCTCAAACTCTGGGCCTTAAGTGGTCCTCCTGCCTTGTCCTTCCAAAGTATTGGTATTATAAGCATGAGCCACCATGCATAGCATCCATTCAAAAATTTTTATTCACCCATCTTCAGGGTCACCGATTATTCCATCAACTTTGTGTAATCTGCTAATGAGCCTGTTGACCTCTGATTCCATGTTTTAAAAAATTTTTAGCATTTTCATTTGATTCTATTTTTAGTTTTCACCTCTGCTGAAATTCCTCATTTGTTCATGCATGTTATCTATCTTTAACGTATTAATCATAGTTTTTTTTTTTTTCTCTTCAGATAGAGTCTTGCTCTGTCACCCAGCAGGAGTGTAGTGGTGTGATCTTGGCTCACTGCAGTCTCTGCCTCCTAGGTTCAAGCAATTCTGCCTCAGCCTCCTGAGTGGTTAGGATTACAGGTGCCTGCCACCACGCCCAGCTAGTTTTTGTATTTTTAGTAGAGACAGGATTTCACCTTGTTGGCCAGGCTGGTCTCGGAACTCCTGACCCTATGATCCACCTGCCTTGGATTCCCAAAGTGCTGGATTACAGGCATGAGCCACCACTCCCGGTCAATCATGTTATTTTAAGGCCTTTGTCTGATAGTTCCAACAGCTGTGTCATCTGAGTCTGGTTTTGTTTATTGCTTATCTCTTGATAAGGTTGTTCCCCCCTACCACCCTGCATTCCACCTTCCTACCCTTCTTGATTTTTGTGTCTTATAATTTTTCTTTCTTTTCTTTTTTTTTCTTTTTTTCTTTTTTTTTTGATACAGAGTCTCACTCTTGTCACCCAGGCTAGAGTGCAGTGGTGCAATCTCAGCTCACTGCAACCTTCCTCCTGGTTTCAAGCCATTCTTCTGCCCCAGTCTCCTTAGTAGCTGGGATTACAGGCACCTGCCACCATCCCTGGATAAATTTTTTATGTTTAGTAGAGATGGGATTTCACCATGTTAGCCAGGCTGGTCTGGAACTCCTGACCTCAGGTGACCTGCCTGCCCTGGCCTCCCATAGTGCTGAGATTACAGGTGTGAGCCACTGTGTGCAGCTGTGTCTTATAATTTTTTTTTTTTTTTGAGCCGGAGTCTTGCCTGTTACCCAGGCTGGAGTGCAGTGGCGTGATCTCAGCTCACTGCAACTTCCGCCTCCTGGGTTCCAGGGATTCTCCACCTCAACCTCCCAAGTAGCTGGGACTACAAGTGCACACCACCACATCTGGCTAATTTTTGTATTTTTTAGTAGAGATGGGGTTTCACTGTATTGGCCAGGCTGGTCTTGAACTCCTGACCTCGTGACCCGCCCACCTTGGCCTCCCAAAGTGCTGGAATTAGAGACATGAGCTACTGCACCTGACCTTATTATTTTTTCTTTTTGTTTTTTTGATTTTTAATTTTAATTTTTTTTTTCTAGTTGTTTGGTGACCTAATTTTTTTTAAGATGGAGTTTTGTTTTCGCTGCCCAAGGTGAAGTACAATGGCGTTATCTTGGCTCACTGCAGCGTCCGTCTCCCGGGTTCCAGTGATTCTCCTGTCTCAGCCTCCTGAGTAGCTGAGATTACAGGCATGTGCCACCACACGCTGCTAATTTTTATATTTTCAGTAGAAGTGGGGTTTTGCCATGTTGGCCAGGCTGATCTCAAACTCTCGACCTCAGGTGATCTGTCTGCCTCAGCCTCTCAAAGTTCTGGGATTACAGGTGTGAGCCATCATGCCCAACCCTTGTCTTGTAATTTTTGGTTGAATGTTGGATATTATGTGGAGATACAGAAAATGAGGTAAATTGTCTTTATCCTCAGAAATGGGCATGCTTTTCTGTCTTGCTGTTAGCATGTATTAGGTTGTCAGCTAGGAGTTGAGCTGGGTTTGGGTTTTCTTGCTGATATTGTTAACTTAAATGTACCACATGCTTCAAATTTCTCCAGTAATGGGTGTTTATCTTGCTCTAAGATAAAAGAGTTACATAACGTTTATTTTTTTCTCAGTCTTCCTAGTACTTCTTCAGCTCTGAACTGTCCCTTAATACTTTGCCACAAAAGGACTCTTCCTCTACATTCTTGCTCCTCTCCTAGGGGTAAGCCGCAGTTGCTTTTTGGTGGTTCTTGGCCTGAGGTGTAGAGGTAGGGAGATTCTTATAGTCCTGATCCAGTCTCAATCTTTAGTGGACCCGGTGAGTATAGACCTTGGATTTGGGGTTTTCCCAACATTCTTTCTCTTTCTCTTTATGGCAGCCAGACTTTTCCTTGTATCTGTGGCAGGTCTTGGGTGGGAGAAAGCTTCCTATACCTTCTTCATCAGTAGCAGACTTTTGTTTTGTGTTGGTGTTGAGCCCAGCTTTAGGCTTAGATTCTTTATTAACTAGGGGAAGCTGTGCTTCAATGCAGTCATTCTTTTGCATAGTCCCTCATGTGCTTCACTCAGTTTAGCAAAATTTTTTTTACCTTTTCCTTGATGCTAGCTGCTTGTGCAGATCACATCTTGGCCGCCTACTCTTCGTCGCTTGCTGACAGATGTGTAGGTGAGAAAAGTCTCATAGTCATTGTTCCTGAAAGAAGCTTCCAGACCCACTTCCAAGGCCAGTGAGGTATGCAGGAAATCAGCTACTTCTGGGCCAGGACAGAGCTGGTCTTTTTTTTACGTGGGGATGGGAGATGGCCAGGGGGACATTAAAAATTTATTTCCAACAGACAGCATCAGCAGGTACAACTACAAGGGTGTCTCCATAGATACACATTCACAAGGCATTATTAGTTCAACAGTGAGAAAGCCACTGGTGTGTTTTCTGTAACAGTATCCCACTTCACAGCATAAACAGGTATTATTTTGTTCAGTTACGATTCCAGAAGGAAAGGTACAACTTGGGGAGAATCCTTATAGTAAGATACAACAACTAAGAGATAACACTTTGGTTAACAGTCTTAAATCAGCATTTCAGTCAGGGCCTTCCACATAAAGGGGAAAGACTTGTCTCTCAGAACTTAGAGTCTGTCTTCCTTTTTTCTTGTTAAACTGAGAGCAGTGTTTTGTTTGCTCAATGTTACACTTACAAAAAGAGATTAGAAAAAAAAGATATCACTGGCCGGCGCAGTGACTCACACCTGTAATCTCAGCACTTTGGAAGGCTGAGGCAGGTGGATCATAAGGTCAGGAGGTCGAGACCAGCCTGGCCAATATATGGTGAAACACTGTCTACTAAAAATACAAAAATGAACTGGGCGGGGTGGTGTACTCCTATAGTCCCAGCTGCTCAGGAGGCTGAGGCAGGAGAATCGCTTGAACTGGGAGGTGAAGGTTGCAGTGAGCCAAGATCATGCCACTGCACTCCAGCCTGGATGACAGAGGAAGACTGTCTCAAAAAAAAAAGAAAAAGGCATCACAAAAGCATCTTGAACGTTCAGCTCTTCCCGCCAATACCTCAACTCTTAGGTTTTAGTCAGAGCCTTTTATTTTTATTTTTTAGTCAGAGCCTTTTAGACAGTGTCTTTTTTTTTTTTTTTTTAAGTGAAAGCAAGTTTATTAAGAAAGAGGAACAAAATAATGGCTGCTCCATAGGCAGAGCAGCCCAGTGGTCTTAAAATAGGAAAACAGACACTATGGCTGCAAAAATTAATGAATAAGTGACTTTCATACCCAGGACTTGCCTGTTCCAACTTCATAGCCTTCAAGAAATATTCATCAAGAAGACAAAAAAGGAAAAAAAAAAAAAAAAAAACTTTATAATTACTTGGCATAAGTCGCACCAAGAAAATTCAACAGAAAAATTAGTATGTGTACCTGTGATCAGAAACACACTCTTCCATGAGTTTCTTCTCAAGAATAAAAACCCAATTCTTCAATAGAGTAGGCACTGGCAAACTAAGTCACCTGAGATTTCCTGCTCAGGTGCCCACCTCTTTCTTCTGTGGTTCAGGCAGAGGAAGGCTCTAAGAAGTCTGGGAAGGACGTTGACACTCTCAGGGCAGAGCTGGTCTTTCACATTGTGATGAAACTATTAGAAAGAAGAAAAATGTGCTTGTGGCTACTCTCTGCTTGCAAAATAGGTGTGAAGCCATTACGAGTCAGGCCTGAGCTGAACTCTGATAATCACTTGCTCTGTGAACTTGTGCAAGTCACTTCTCTGTAGTTTTTCTTACAGTTTAAAATAGGGCAGTTAAAGTAGATGGTCTTTAAAGTTTTGTCCAGTGCTAAAATTGTCTAATCCTAACATATCCTTCAGTGTTAGCAGGGTAGAACTCTACCGCTAAATACCAGGACCATGCTTTTCAACAAGCATAGTGGTTAGCTTCCCATGTTATATGGTTTGAAGCCCTGGTCATTACTTCTTGCCTACATATAAATTCCATTGACGATTATCTCATCTTGTTTTTCCTTTGAGAATAAGTTGATTGTTTTGTCTTCCCAGGTCTTTGAGAATGTGTAAGTTTTGGCATTAGAAGGCCCTCAGTGAAGTAATGAAAAGAATATATACAGCTAAAGGCAATTTAAGTCAAAATGTGATAATAAGTAACAAGTGGTTGTAGAAATTAAATGAGAGTGAAATATTTTTTAAAAGTTAGAATCATCTGAATGCTAAATGCATATTTAATATTGTTATGCTGTTATAATCTAATTGGTAAAGAAGAATAACATTTTATAGTATTTATTGAGAACCTACTGTGAGCTAGGTGGATGAGTGTAGATAAGCTCCTTTAGTCTCCTAACAGCCCCATAGTTTACTACTTTTAGCCTCATTTTACTCATGAAAAACTTGAAGCTTAAAGCTTTTAAGAAACCTCTCCAACTTGACATGGCTACTCAGTGGCCAAATAGGGATTCATACCCAGATAGCTTGACTCCCATGTTCAGGTCAAGGTACATTTATGTATCACAAATACATAGTTGATGAATTCTAAGAAACTGAACATATTATATAACCGGCCCTCAGATGAAGAACAGGGCATTACTAGCACCCAGGAATTCCCCTCCTTCCCTGTGTTAGGGTTTGCCAGAGAAACAGAACTAACAGCAGTTGTGTGTGTGTGTGCATATGTATGAGAGGGTTGTTGTTGTTTATTTTAGGGAGTTGGTTAATGTGAATTGTTTAGGTCTGGTACGTCTAAAATCTGCAGGGGTTAGCCAGCAAGCTGGAGACCCAGGGTAGGGTTACATGCCGTTCAAGTCCAGACGCAGGCTACCAGCAGAATTCCTTCTTCTTCTGGGCCTATCAGTCTTTGTTCTCTTAAGGTTTTCAATTCATTGGCTGAGGCCCATTCACATTATGGAGGGTAATTCACTTTAATCAGAGTTCACCAATTTAAATGTTAATCTCATCCAAAAAACCCCCACAAAAACCAAAAACATTTTCACAGACACACCATGGCCTAGTCAAGTTGACACAAAATTAACCATCACACACACATTCTTAGTTACTGCCCTGTGAAGGGTAATCACTTCCCTGATTTATAATTGCAAAGATTAATGTTGCCTTTTTTTTTTTTAATTTTCTTTTTTTTTTTTTTCAGACTCAGTCTCATTGTTGCCCAGGCTGGAGTGCAGTGATGCGATCTTGGCTTACTGCAGCCTCCGCCTCCTGGGCTCTGGCAGTCCTCTCACCTCAGCCTCACCAGTAGCTGTGATTACAAGCACACGCCACCACGCCTGGCTAATTTTTATATATTTTGTAGAGATGGGGTTTCACCATGTTGGCCAGGCTTGTCTCAAACAACTGGGTTGAAGTGATCCTCTTGCTTCGGCCTCCCAAAGTTGCTAGGGTTACAGGTGTGAGCCAGCATGCCCAGCCTTGAATTTTCTATAGGTAGGATAACATAGTGTATTAGTCTGTTTTCACACTGCTATAAAGAACTGCCCAAGACTGGGGTTATTTATAAAGGAAACAGGTTTTGTGTGACTGGGGAGGCCTCAATATAGTTACACTCACAGCAGAAGGCAAAGGGGAAGCAAAGACCTTCTTCACATGGTGGCAAGAGAGAGAAGTGCCAGAGGGGAAACCCTAGACACTTGTAATACTATCAGCTCTCATGAGAATTCACTCACTGTCATGAGAATAATGTAGGGGAAACTGCCTCCATGACCCAGTTACCTCCCTCTCTCGACACATGGGCATTACAGTTTGAGCTGAGATTTGGGTGGGGACACAGCCAAACCATATCACATAGTACATACTCTTTTGTGCCTGGCTTCTTTCACAGAGCCCATATACACAGTCCTAGAATTTGATTGTCTAGGTAGTTGAACAGCCTCTCTTTACTTATTTATTTATTTATTTTTAAAGATGGGGTTTCACCATGTTGATCAGGCTGATCTTGAACTCCCGACCTCAGGTGATCCACCCGCCTTGGCCTCCAAAGTGCTTGGATTACAGGTGTGAGCCACCACATCCAGCCTGAACAGCCTCTCTCAGAGTAACCTGCAGGATTGAGGTATGGGAGGGTATAGAACGCCTTCCCCAAGATGTTGTCTGTGGCTTGCCCTTGCCAGTGCATCTGCACTGCCCAACACAGATTGGCTAGCCTGGGGTAGAATCTGGAAGTTGGTAAGCTGTGCTTTTGGCACCCTCTGCCTTCTTCCTTCAGGTCCATTCTGTTTTCCTGTCTTACTACTCTTTGTATGCCTAAACCTCAATCCTCAGACATTCATATTTTGACTGTACAGAGGCCCATGGTGCCAGTTCTTTTTGTTCTCACATTGCCCCCTGTCCACTGAAGCTCCTCAGCTTCTCTACTTGAACACACCCCCCGTCTTATTCTGTACTTCCTCAGATTATGTCATATTGACATACTTGGACCTCAGAGATACTTAGACACCTTTCCTTTTCCTCCTCCTCATATACTTTTCTTATGGGTATGGAACTGAGGACCAGAAAGGAAGATCTCACAGATGGGAAGGTAGGGATAGAAGGTGTGGATCAAGGGATTGTATGCAGCCTTTAATCTCTAGGTGCTGGTCTCTATTACCTTGGGTCTGTCTCTTCTGCCTCTCCTTCCCTCTTTCTCTGTTACTTGTTTCCTGCTGTAGTAGCATTCCTGCTTGCCAGATGTCACAGGGGAGGGAGAATTTTACAACTCCCTGAGCTCTCTGGTAAGAACCCCCACCTACACGGGGACCCTCCTCTCTTTCCCACAGTGATTGGTTGTCATCCTCTCCCCTTTTCTCAGTATACCCTCCTGGCAGAGGCAGGGCCAGCCATTGAGTCTAGAGCAAGGCTCAGGTTGGGTGGCATGGAATTGTGGTCCATTTCTGTTTGGTGTGTGGCAGTTTGGAGATCCCATTTCTTTTTCTGAACATCACTCCCCTGCCTCCTTCCATCTTTCCTTAGGTCAGCCTCTAAATTCAGTGACCATCAGGGTCGAAAAAGGCAGTATGGGGCCTTGAAAGGAGCTCTGTCCTAGGAGTTAGGAGACCTGCCACCAATGAACTGTGTGAACTTGTCCCTCTGGGCCTCAGTTTTATCATCTGTAAAATGAAGGTTGGATAAGGTGGTCTTCAAGGTCCCTCCCTGGGATACATTTTATGCTGCTGCTTGATTTAAACCAGTGAGTCACAAATGAAAGGTTCCAGTTGTGGCAGTGTAATTAGGCTTAGCAGATGGGTGAGATGAGGAGGAGATGTTCTTGCCCATAGGATTATCCTTTCCCATCCATTTCATTGTGCCTCCCTGGTGTTTTCGGAAAGCAAATGGCAACCCTTGTTTTTCTGTGTTCCCATTCAAACCTATAATCTTCTTGTATCTTCATGAACTTGTATTTACTGTTAGACAGCCATGATGCAGAATTCACGTTACAGTGTGTGGTTTTCTCTCTGCCATGATGATTGTGATGGCGGGTCGAGCCAATCACAGCTGGTCCCTGGAGAGAGGGATGTGTGTGTCAGATTTATTGTGCCAGAGCTCCAGTTTTGTTTTGTTTTTAAATCCCCTGTCTCAGTTTTGCTGATATCAGTTAAAACCAAAGATTGCGAAGAGAAACAGACAGGTTTATGCCCTCTCAGTTTTAGAGATTGGTGATATAGTTGTCGGGTAAGGGCCCGCTCTCTTATATCATTTGCTTAAAACATTTCACTTTGGGAGGGCAGAAATTAGCCTTGTTGAACATCAACTCCCTCTGCAAGAGAAAGAAATACTCGATACTGTTACATTATTGACTGATATCTTTCTGATGAGTACTGAAAGCCGTTTTGATGCCAGGATCTTTGTTTCACCTTCAGATAAAATGTTTCATCTTTCATTCTCTGGAAAACACTGAGTATGTTAAGAATAATTAAAGGAAAGGCAGTAGTTAGTTCTGGATCCTGCTGTTGCTGCCTTGGCCTCTCCTTTCTCCTCTTCCCCTCTCCTTCCTCTGTATTAGTGTAGAAATGTGTCAGAAATTTCATGCTTCTTCCATTAGTTTCTACTTTGACCCTCCCCAGTAAGTTAAATAAGAGTGGAATTGTTAATCCTATTTTACAAAAGAGAAATCCTTTTATTTGGTTATTTTTTAAATTTTAAGTTCTGGGGTACATGAGCAGGACGTGCAGATTTGTTAGCATAGGTTAAACATGTGCCATGGTGGTTTTCTGCACAGATCATCCCATCACCTAGGTTAAGCCCAGCATCTATTAGCTATTCTTCCTGAGGCTCTCCCTCCTCCCCGACCACTCATCAACAGGCCCCAGTGTGTGTCATTCCCTCCTGTGTGTCCATGTGTTCTCCTCATTCAGCTCCCACTTATAAGTGAGAACATTTGGTATTTGGTTTTCTGTTTCTGCATTAGTTTGCTGAGAATGATGACCTCCAACTCCACCCTTGTTCCTGCAAAGGACATTATGCTGTTTTTTTTTTATGGCTGTACAGTATTCCATGACGTACAAAAGAGAAATCTGAAATGTGGCAAGGTTAAGTGACTTGCCCATGGTCACTTAGCTAATTGATGAACAATTTGGGGTAAGAATCCAGGACTCTTGAACACTAGTGATTTGTTAATTTTCCAACACTATTCCATCTCCAGTCGTCACCCATACACACCTGCCATTAGGAACGTCTTTGCCATTTCTCTCTCTGGCTGCCTTTTGAAAGCACAGGTCAGAAGCCAGTTCCTTAACTGGTGGGTGGGTAGTTAAACAGCAGGGCATAGGAGGTAGAGGAGGGAGAAAGGTAGCACAAAGACCAGACTTAGTTTTTCCTCCAGAAGATGTAAGAATTATTTATTTCAAAGAGTCAGGAAAGTGAATAGAGTCAGTATTCCCTTTTCCTTGGCAAATGGATTGAATTTCTTGTGGCAATTATTAGCTGCAAAGCAGTGTTAATCTGCTTCAGTAGATCCGTCGTGTGATTGATGTGCATGGGAGACAGGATTGTCCGTGCAAAGACTTCTTTGTGTAGGGCACACCATCTTTATGCATGATTGAGCCCTGGTGTGTTAAATGCCTCACACAGAGATCTTACCCACATTTGTCAGTTGCCTCCCTTGAAAGTATTGAGCTTTTTGAAGGTAATATAGCATCATGGTTAAAGTGAGAGAATAGTTGTCTCTACCTGAATTTAAATCCTGGCTGTGCCACTTACTAGCTGTTTGAACTTTGACATCTTAGTTCACCTGTGTGTGCTTGAGTTTGCTTATCTGTTCTAATTGGGGGTTGTGGGTTAAATGACTTAATAAATGTAAAGCACTGAGGAGCGTACACAGTGTTGTGAGGAAAGCAATTTTTCTTCCATGCAGCCCTCCTTCCCTTCCCCCATTATGCACACTCTGTGTGTGTGTGTGTTTGACATCTTTTGGAATCTATTTCTCACTGGCCTGCTGAGCCCTCCAGGTAGCTGTAACCTCATTCAAGTTTTACCTGTGGGGTCCATCTACATTTGACGTGTGTTTCTAAATGTGGTCCTCAGCAAGCTCCTTTGTGGGGAGAGCTGGGAGAAAGGAAACCAGAGAGTGTGCTCTGTGCACCCCCAGCCACACATGTTCGGGGTTCCCACACCCTAGAGACTGGGGACACACTGCGAGACATAGCTGAACCTTTTAGCAGGATGAAACTATTGAGTAGCTGTCTCAGTTTGCTTGGACTGCTATGATAAAATGTCATAGACTAGGTAGCTTAAACAACAAGAATTTATTTTCTCACTATTCTGGAGGCTGAAAGTCTAAGAGCAGGGGGACAGCATGGTTGGGTTCTGGCGAGAGTCCTCCTCCTGGCTTGCAGACAGCTGTCTTCCCACTGTGCGTGCATGGCCTTTCTTTGATGTGGGCAGTAGGTGGCGGTAGGGGGGATATCAGTGAGGAAAATCAGTAACCTCAGCCTTGCATCCTCTTTTGCCCCATGTGTGATGTTATTTGTAAGGCAGTTTTGGATCTCCTCATACATGGAGAGGTATTAGGTCTCCATTTCCCTGTCTTCTAGAGGTTTGGGATAGAGGGTGTGAAGGAAGAGCAGATTATGCTTACTCTGCCTTTTAAGCTCAGAACTGGGGTGTGTGTGTTGGCAGGAACACCAACATGATGATATGTAATGAAAGCCTATCTTGTCACCTGTGTCACTGCAGCCACCCCACACAATTGTCACTGACACGCTTCACCTCACAGGACTTCAATTTGAAACCCAGTGAAACACAGTGCAAACTCTCTTACCACTTTCCTGTTAACAGCTCCAGGAGTGATGAACACTTTTCAGTTCCCTGGATGAAACATGCTGAGCAATGCCCACAGCATGCTGAATGCACAGCTGGCAGACTGCTCTCTGCCATACCCACTCGCTTCAGCACCCACTGGAAGAATTATGTGCTTACCAAGAACCAGCTTGTTCCCAAACCCATTTGTTCAGCTGTAGCTGGTATCGCAGTTAAGTAATGTATTTAAGTATTGGATAAACTGATGAACTATAACTGCAAATGAAATGATTTTTTTTCCTTTTTTCCCCCTATGAACACCAGTTAAAAGCTGTGGAAAGACTCACAAGTCCAAGTCACTAAAACACATTACTTTCAAACTAGATGAACATTAAGATTGGGGGAAATCATACTCTAAAATTTTGTACTGTGATTACTCTGCAAGTATCTACAGTTTTAGTCAACTTTAACAAATCATGAATAGGAGATTGTCAACCATATATTATGTGCTGGTCCATGTGAGAAGGGTGATGTGGACCTCTTAACCAGAGGGTCTTCTTTGGACCCTTATTCAAAGAGTCTCACCCTATGTTAAAGAATGGGCGAATGAATGAAGATTTATGTGCATTATGGAAAAATAATAATTTTAGATATATAATTTTTATGATTTTTTTTTTGCCATGACTTTTTTGATTAACCTGGTTCCTGGACCTGGTTACATTGAAAATGAGGATTTCTACTGTTGTAATTCAGTTTAAAGTTGGTTTGATTTCATTTTAGTGGATTTAGAGAATTTTATTTTGTGTATGGTAAAAAGAATAAAACTAACAGTAGTGGGGCTTTTTAAAGCAAATTAAGGTGGCGCATTCTGGATTTTAGTAGGTTCTTTGGTTCTTCTCATAGACTTGAAGCATATTGAGTGAGAAAGACCTGAATTTTTTCTGTTTTATAAATGAGGAAATGGAAGCCCTGAGAGGTAAAGCATGTTGGTGATAGTCATCTGGGGTGGCTGGAGTGAAGTGGGCAGAGCCGCAGTGGGAGGGGGCCTCCTCTCTAGCCTCCCACTTTAGTTCTCTGTCTGGCCCCAGAGCTGGAGCTTTCCATGATAGGAGTGCTTCTTTGGGTTGACTTCTCTGGTGATAGTATTGACTTTTACTCTCTGCTTTGTGACAGGACCAACCTGGAGGCCTTGCAGAAGAAGCTGGAGGAGCTAGAGCTTGATGAGCAGCAGCGAAAGCGCCTTGAGGCCTTTCTTACCCAGAAGCAGAAGGTGGGAGAACTGAAGGATGACGACTTTGAGAAGATCAGTGAGCTGGGGGCTGGCAATGGTGGTGTGGTGTTCAAGGTCTCCCACAAGCCTTCTGGCCTGGTCATGGCCAGAAAGGTGAGTTTGCTTTGATTAATAGGTAACTGGATTATTTCTCAGGGACCTAGAGGCCTCGGGACCAGGGTAGAAGGAAGACTGACTTTCCTCGATACCTTCTTGTGCTGTTTGAATTTCGAATGCATGTCATCTATGAGATTATGGATAAACACACTAATGACTGTGTTAGTGTATTAATCCCCATCCTGTCTGGAAAATAATAAGTGACTCTACTTTAGCCTTCTGTGTGCTGTGGAAGGATGCCAGGGTATTTGTTTATTGCTTATCATGTGCAGGAGAAGCTGTTTTCATTCACTTAGCCCCAGTGATACACAAAACATGGATTTCAAGTTGTTTCCCACTTGTGCCAGTAAATTCCCTTCATCTTCCTGCATTATAGCATCTGAACTCCCTACCATAGCATGTACTCGTTGAGCTGGACTTCCCTTTCCTGTCTGCCTTGGTCCTCTTTTGGAACACAGCCCCCTGCTCCACAGAGGTTGGCTTTTTGATGTTTTTCTGCACACTGTGTTCACTCCCATGCCCATATTTTTTTGTGCTGTTGTTCCTTCTGTCTTTTCAAACAGTGCCCATCTTCTAGATACACCTCTTGTCTAGCTTTCACCAGCTGCTTCAGCCCACACTGGTAACTACTGCATCAATGTTCTCTGACACTCACCGTCTGTGGGATTTTTTTTAGAAGTTCAGTCTTACTATGTAACTTTTTAACGTGACTGTCACTTGTCTCCCTAACTGGAACAAGGGAAAATGTTGGGGTGACATAAGGTAGGACCTTAGACTTTGGCTCAGTCTCAACCACATCAGACTCCTGAGCTCAAGGAAGAATTTCTTGGGCAGCCTAGTTTAGCATACCTGAGTTCCTCATACCCTTCTACTTCCACAACTCTTGAGTGTGAACCAATTCCTCAAGGTGAATTTCTCTTCATATCTGAGCTCCAAAGATTCATTTGGAGTAAGCCCTTCATTAACTTGTTCCTGTCTTGGCTTCCAGGAGTCGAGGCACAGCTGGGACAGCCCCCCGTGCCAATGCCTGCCTTAGAACAGTGACACTCAGTTCTTGGTCTAGCAGAAACTTGTTTGTTACAACTTACCTGTTTCTCCCCCCACTACCTTTAAGAGCTTAAACATTTAACAAGACTACATATTTCGTCCCTCCCTCCCTCTTTCTTTCATAAAATCTCTCTTTCATTCACCTTTCTTTCTCCAGCTAATTCATCTGGAGATCAAACCCGCAATCCGGAACCAGATCATAAGGGAGCTGCAGGTTCTGCATGAGTGCAACTCTCCGTACATCGTGGGCTTCTACGGTGCATTCTACAGCGATGGCGAGATCAGTATCTGCATGGAGCACATGGTATGTGACACCCTCTCAGCCTCTGGAGCAATGGCTTTAAGAGTTAGGTGGCTCTGGCCTAATCTTTGGTCTGGGAGGTGACCAGCTGCCTCCATGCTGCTCCTGGGACCCACATCACTATCTAGGGCATCTGGGAAGTTTGGAATATTCACAAGATGGTAGGGCTCCTTTCTAGGTCTTTGCCTCTCCTCAAAGAAGTGGCAGTATTCCTGGTGGGTGTACCTAGAGCATCTCTCCTAGTTTTTTGATTCAGATGACCCTAAGATGTGATGTAAGTAAAATCTGGTAAATACAGTTTAAATCCATTTCTTGTGTACAATGTTGTATGCTAGGTGCAAGGCTCTGGGGTTATAAAGACGATATAATCTACTGTAAGGGCAGCTTGAAGGCTTTCTTTGGGTTTCTACATGATGCACATTAGTGGAAGGAGAGGGAAACGAAGAGAGAGGGCATTCATGAGTTAATTATATACATGTGAGCTGCCACTCATTTTACCACTATGTGCTTGGAGTCCCTCCTGTTCTTCCAATATAAGTCTTCCAACACACTGCCCAACTTAGGGAAATCTGCAGATGTTGGTCTTTGCTTTATTCTTCTTGGGCTGATGGCTCTGAGATGAGGGCTGACATGAGTCTGCATACTTAGTGGCTGTTGTGCTTTCAGTCCAGTATTGTGTATCTCGGCTCCTACCCCATTTTCTTCCTGACACTTCAGACCTGCCCTGACCTCTAGAATGGGTCCAGGTGCCTAGTCTTCTTCTTTTTTGAGACAGAGTCTTGCTGTCGCCCAGGCTGGAGTGCAGTGGCTCGATCTTGGCTCACTATGACCTCTGCCTCCCAGGTTCGAGTGATTCTCCTGTCTCAGCCTCCCAGTAGCTGGGACTATAGATACCCGCCACCTTGCCCAGCTGATTTTTGTATTTTTAGTAGAGATGGGGTTTCATCATATTGGGTAGGCTAGTCTCGAATTCCTGACCTCATGATCTGCCTGCCTTGGCCTCCCAAAGTGCTGAGATTGCAGGGGTGAGCCACCACGCCCACAGCCTGACCAGGTCTTCCCCATCCTGGCCACCCTCATTCAGTCATTGAACACATACCACCTAATAGGTACCAGATGCTGTTTGGCCCTTGAAAGATTTTCTCCCCCAGTCTCAGGGTCCCCAGGATAACTCCAGAGATATCATCTGATTTGGAGACTTGTGCAGGAACATCTTACTATTTCCAGAGAGCCAAATCCATGGGGGGCAAAAACTGATCTGCAGTCACTGAAAATGGGTCAAGAGAATGGAAAACCAACCCTCGTTATTTCCAGTGTCATCTTCTCCTGAAGGAGGAGGATGGCTTGAAGGAAGGGGAGGACATGGCAAGAGCACAAGGGATGTGATCAACATCTGTAAGTTCAAAGTGAATAAAGAATTCCAGAATAAGGATGCCTCCTAGCATCTCAAAAAAGGTCAATGTAAATGAAGAAGCTTCCTAGTATCTCAAAGGAGGTCAATGTAAGAAAAATAAAAAGATTGGCCGGGCACAGTGGTTCACGTCTATAATCCCAGCACTTTGGGAAGCTGAGGCAGGTGGACCACGAGGTCAGGAGACCAGCCTGGCCAACATTGTGAAACCCCATCTCTATTAACGATACAAAACAATTAGCCAGGCGTGGTGGTGCTGCCTGTAATCCCAGCTGTTCGGGAGGCTGAGGCAGGAGAATTGCTTTAACCTAGGAGGCGGAGGTTGCAGTGAGCCAAGATCACACCATTGCACTCCAGCCTGGGTGACAGTGCGAGACTCTGTCTCAAACAAACAAACCAAAAAAAAAAAAAAATTAAAATAAAAAGATTGTCCTATTCATATGGCAGGACATACAGGCTAAAAAAGGAAGGTTCCAACAGGGTGTGAATGAAGAGATAGGCCACGGCCTATGAATGTTTGGGGCCTAATCCTAATCTCTGAAGCAAGTGCTCTGGAGTTCAATCACACTCACTCAACACATGCCTCCTGGTTCCCCTATTAAAGAAAGAATTCTGGGTACAGAATTTGGAGATAAGAAAGAATTTTTGATGGTTCAGAAGGAAGCAGGATGAGATGACGCATGCCTAGTGCTCAGAAGCTACATCGATACTGATACCTTTCATTTGAGAAAGTACCAGAATAAACCTATTCAGTGTGGGAACAGCTCTGGAGGGCAGATGTCTCCATCCCCTGGCAGCTCACATGGCACCTTGCACATAACAAGCACTAAAAATGAGCATTTGTGAAGATGAACCCATGTTGCTCAGGCCGGTCTCCTGGGCTCAGGCAATCCACCCACCTCAGCCTCCCAAAGTGTTAGGATTACAGCCATGAGCCACCATTCTCAGCCCCCAGGAGGGTTCTTCTAAAGTTTATTAAGATGGGCAGGCTGTGGCGTGTTGGACTTTCTGCTTTGCCTCACCTTCAGCATTTCAAAGGTGTTGTCAGGTAGAGAGACCTCCGTTTGATAACCATATCCAAGCTTCTGAAGGTCTTTGGTCCTCTCTTTGTCACAGTCTTTGGATGAGTTCTGTGTCATGAATATTATATTCCCAACACTTTATTATGAAAATTTTCACTGGCCGGACATGGTGGCTCACACCTGTAATCCCAGCACTTTGGGAAGCTGAGGTGGGCAAATCACCTGAGGTCAAGAGTTTGAGTCCAGCCTGGTCAATATGGTAAAATCTTGTTTCTACTAAAAATTACAAACTGGCTGGGCACAGTGGCTCATACCTGTAATCCCAGCACTTTGGGAGGCCAAGGTGGATGGATCACCTGAGCTCGGGAGTTTGAGACCAGCCTGACCAACATGAAGAAACCCCATTTCTACTAAAAATACAAAATTAGCCAGGTGTGGTGGTACGTGCCTGTAATCCTAGCTACTTGGGAGGCTGAGGCAGGAGAATTGCTTGAATCCGAAAGACAGAGGTTGTGGTATGAAGACTTCTGTGACCCAAAGTGTGGAGTGATTTTCTCTACACTCCAAGCAGCAGACACTACCTAGGTGTCCTCCTGTTCAATTCCGACACTATCTACTGAGAGATCATATCAGATCCCATGGGTTAAAAGTTAAAAAATTAGATGGGCATGATGGCAGACACCGTAATCCCAGCTACTCAAGAGGCTGAGGCAGGAGAATCGCTTGAACCCAGGACGCAGAGGCAGTGAGCTGAGATCATTCCACTACACTCCAGCATGAGTGACAAGAGTGAAATTCTGTCTCAAAAAAAAAAAAAAATTTTTTTTTTGTAAGCATACGGGAAAACTTGAAGAGAATGTACACCCATTAACCTACCACCTAGATTCTACAACTTATATTTTGATATATTTGGTTTACTGCATATCCATCGTGCCAATCAATTTTGGGGGGATGTGTTGGGTTTTGTTTTTATTTTTTATTTTTTGAGACAGGGTCTTGCTCTGTTGCCCAAGCTGGAGTACAATGGCACAATCTTGGCTCACTGCAACCTCTGCCTCTTGAGCCCAAGTGATTCTCCCACCTCAGCCTCTCGAGTAGCTGGGACTACAGGCACATGCCACCATGCCAGCTGATTTTTTTTTTTTTTTT
>PVKP010017896.1:0-24970 GCA_004027715.1 Plecturocebus donacophilus | reverse complement strand
ATGTTGGCCATGGTTGTCTCGATCTCTTGAGCTCATGATCCACCTGCCTTGGCCTCCCAAAGTGCTAGGATTACGGACATGAGCCACCGTGCCAGGCCTGGGGATGTGTTTTAAAGTAGATTTATATCATAAGCATTGGTTGAGCCCATCTTCTAGAGCACTCAGCCAGGGGCTGATCTTTCCTAGAAACAAGCTCTGTGTGCACTGCCTAGTCTGAATTTTGAAACCCAAGCAGGGAAATCAATGCTCCCTGATTAGAACAGGAATGCTTTTGTCCTTGTGAAGGTAGATTCCTGCTCAAGTGGTAGCTGAGCAACCAGAGAACTGGGGATCCAGAGTTGATGATTCTTGTGCAGGAATAAAAGCTTTTGAGCAGTTATTTTTCTAAAGCATTTGTCTCTTCCATAGAAAACCTTCACAAAAGCACCATTGACTTAGTTAATAATTGGTTTCTAAAAATAAGCACAATTTCAGCAGCTTAAGGCAAGGACTTGGCAACAGTGAATTAGAATTAGCAAGTTGTAGGGTTAGTTGCAGGTGCAACGCTGGGTAATTCTTACTGGCTTATGCCCCTTACATTTTGTAATTTCATTGTTCACACTATAACTCTGCTTGTAGTTCTGTGGAGGTTAGAGGGAAATGAGCCAATCTTTCTTTCTTGTTTTTAAATTAATTAATTAATTAATTTTAGAGGTAGGATCTTGCTCTGTTGCTCAAGCTGGAGTGTAGTGGCATGATCATAAGTCACTGTAACTTTGACCTCCTGGGCTCGAGCAGTCCTCCTGCCTTAGCCTCCCAAGTAGCAGCTAGGTTAGCATATGTGCATCACCATGCCCAGCTAATTTTTATTTCCTTATTTTTTTGTAGAGATAGAGTCTCACTATCATGTGGACCAGACTGGTCTTGAACTCCTGACCTCAACTAAACCTCCTGCCTTGGCTCCCAAAGCTTTGGGATTACAGGCATAAGCCACTGCACCTGGTCTTTTTTCCCTTTTTAATAGAGATATTTCTCTTACCAACCTCCAGGGGAAGAGTAAACCAAGGCAGTTATCTGGGCTGCCCTCTGTCATAGTCTGCATTTGGGGTCATTTGAGAGGTAGGCTGGCTGGGCGCTGTGACTCACACCTGTAATCCCAGTACTTTGAGAGGACAAGGCAGGAGAATTGCTTGAGCCCATGAGTTTGAGACTAGCCTGGGCAACAAAGTGAGACTCTCCATCTACAAAAAAATTAAAAATAGGTGGGTGGGGTGGCACATGCCTGTTGTCCAACTACACGGGAGGCTGAGGCAGGAGGATCACTTCCTCCTCTGGGAGCTGGTAGCATTGTTTGTTCTCTTCATTCAACTGTTTGTTCCCTGCCTTGTTTTAGAAGAGGAGTTAAAGTGCCTTACCTCTTACGAATGTGTTCTCTCTCTAAGCAGAGAGTGTGTTCTATCTTTATCTTAAAAGTTTTTTTTTTTAAATCCTAGTTCTTACATATACAGAGGCGTTTGATAAATGATAGAGGATTATGATAACTGCTCATCGTAGATAGGATACTTTAGAAAATTTGAGTTTTCAGGAATTAGGTCTACCTCTGAGGGTAATTTTAAGTTGCAGTTGGTAACTGGCTACACCTGAAGCCATAGGGGACATGAACCCATTTCTCCCTTGATACATCAGGATCCCCTGAGTGAGGGAGTTCTTCAAATCACGGGTTAAAATGTAGAATCCCTGAATGTGGGGAGTCCCTGGTGTGTTAGCCCTGCAGAGTCTGGCTTCACACCATACTTGTATCCTCTCTTGTACTCTCTTTCCACTTCTGCCTGGCACCCCATTCATGTCATCTCATCTCCTCATCAGTCTCTCTGCCTCCAAAGTCTTGTCTCTCTCCCTCAGCTGCTGTGATTCTCACATTTAAACACCCAGGTTGGATTCCTTTACTTCTGCCTCCATAAAGTCAAGTCCCGGTTCCTAGGTGGGGTTCTGGTCACAGCTGGCCATTTCCAGCCTAATATGTCACTGCATCTCTTTGTGAAATGACCACATCATCCCAGGAGTACTCAGCAATATCATGCGTCTCTGCTTTGATTTTATTGCAATACCTTGTTGTTTTCTCCCTTTTCTCCTCTCCTTTTCCAGGTATAGAAATCATACTAATCTTTTGAGTAATATTCAGCTCAAATGCCTTCTTTTTTTTTTTTTGAGATGGAGTTTCACTCCTGTTGTCCAGGCTGGAGTGCAGTATGGCGATCTTCGCTCACTGCATCCTCTACCTCCCGGGTTCAAGTGATTCTCCTGCCTCACCCTGCCGAATAGCTGGGATTACAGGCATGGGCCACCACACCTGCCTAATTTTATATTTTTAGCAGAGCTGAGGTTTCTCCATGTTGGTCAAGCTGGTCTTGAACTCCTGACCTCAAGTGATCTGCCTCCCAAAGTGCTGGGATTGCAGGCGTGAGCTACTGTGCCTGTCCTCAAATGCCATCTTTTAAGTGAAGTCAGAATTACTTCTCCCTCTTCTGCCTATCTGTATCACTTTCTTATGCATTTCTGGTTTCTTTGCAATGTTGGGAAAAACTCTTAGACAGTGTTTTTCCTTTACTCTCACACCGCAACAATCAACACAGAAGACTTCTGTCACCAAAAGTGTGGAGGGATTTTCTCTACACTCCAAGAAACAGACACCAGCCGGGTGTCCTCCTGTTCAGTTCTGATGCTATCTACATGGAGATAATGTCAGATCCCATGGGTTCAGGATTCAGTCCCCAAGACTTCGTCACTACCAGTTGCAAGTCTGGTCTCCAACGTCTGACTGACTGGTTTTAAGTTGGGACTGCCATGATCCCATCTTTGGGTTCAGTTAATTTGCTGGATTGGCACACAGAACTTAGGGAAACAATTTTACTGGTTTATTATTAAGGACAATGCAAGGGATACAAATGAAGAGACACAAAGGACAAGGTATGGGATTGGGTTGCAAAGCTTCCATGCCTTCCCTGGGTACACCACCCTCCAGGAACCTCCATGTGTTCAGCTATCCCAAAGTTCTCTGAACTCAGCCTTCTCGTTTTTATGGCAGCTTCATGAGGTCAGCAGTCCTTCCCCCAGTGTATAGGGAGGGATCCTCTCAGGGGAAGGTCTTGAGATCCATAATCAAAAAGGTGAATCACTTGAACCCGGGAGGCAGAAGTTGCAGTGAGTCAGGATCACGCCACTACACTCCAGCCTGAGCAACAGAATGAGACTCTGTCTCAAGAAAAAAAAGAAAAAAATAAGAAAACTAACATATATATATATATATATATATATATATATATACACATACATATATATAATGCCACATATATTTTATTGAGAGTTGTTCGTTTCTCCTATTAGTAAATGTATTGAGGGCAGGAACCAGCTGTTTTTCATATATATGACCCCCATTGAAGCTAACACAGTCTGTGGTACTTGGTAGGATTTGTGGAGTGCATTAGTGCTTTCTATGACATTTGCCTTTGGATTGATAATTATAATTTGTTAGCATAATATCAAATGTACCTTGTGATAGTGATAAAATGGCCAGCATTTGTTGAGCACTTACTATGTGCCATGTTGTTCTCAGTACTGTTATACCTATTAGCTTGTTTAATCCTTATAATAACCCTGTGATTATTATAATAGCCTATGATTATCCTCATTTTGCAGGTTCAGTTACTTGGTCAAGTTTCCCTAGATAGTAAGCGATAGAGTTGGAATTCAGATTTATAGTTTGCTTCTGGAGCCTGTGCCCCAAACCACTATATTGTCATTTTGTGCAAATCAGGCCTTTTTGTGACTACTGAATTAGTAATTTAATGTTATTCATGGGATTAGAGTTGCTATTTGACACCTCCCATAGTGGTTTGCATTCATATCATATTTGATGTCTGAAATAAACCAGTGGGTACTTACTTTTAACCTTAAAGGAGGATTTGCCTGAGATTCACTTTCCTCCTGAGGTTTAAAGATTCACTTTCAGCTGGGTGCGGTGGCTCACGCTTGTAATCTCAGCACTTTGGGAGGCTGAGGTGGGTGGATCACGAGGTCAGGAGTTCGAGACTAGCCTAGCCAAGATGGTGAAACCTCGTCTCTACTAAAACTACAAAAATTAGCTGGGTATGGTGGCAGGTTCCTGTAATCCCAGCTACTCAGGAGGCTGAGGCAGGAGAATTGCTTAAACCCGGGTGGCAAAGGTTGCAGTGAGTGGAGATCTACCACTGCACTATGGCCTGGGCGACAGTGAGACTCTGTCTCAAAGAAAAGAAACATTGTCACTAACTGGTCTGGTATTCTTGTTCTTAGGATGGGGGTTCCCTGGATCAAGTTCTGAAGAAAGCTGGAAGAATTCCTGAACAAATTTTAGGAAAAGTTAGCATTGCTGTAAGTATGTTATGAAGTTTTTCTTCTAAGTTTCTCATTGATAAGTTAATGAGTTGGTAGGAAGTGGACAAAGGAGGAAGATGGGAAGTCAATGAGGGGAAAGTTTATAAGAAAAGTGGCATTTTCTCACTAGACTGTTCCCTGTCTGGAGTCTAGATACACTGTTGGTCTCTCTTGCATTAGAATGAGAAAAGTGACTTTTTATTTTATTTTATTTATTTATTTATTTATTTATTTTGAAAAGTGACTTTCACTTTTCACTTATAGTGGCTTGCACCTGTAATCCCAGCACTTTGTGAGGCCGAGGCAGAAGGATTGCTTGAGCCCAAGAGTTGGAGACCAGCCTGGGAAGCATAGCGAGACCTCATCTCTACAAAAAATACACAAATTAGCTGGTCATGTGGTGCACGCCTCTGGTCCCAGCTCCTTGGGAAGCTAAGGCAGGAGCATCGCCTGAGCCTGGGTGTTCAAGGTTGCAGTGAGCTGTGATGGAGCCACTGCACTTCAGCCTGGGTGACAAGAGTGTGACCCTGTCTCAAGTAAATAAATAAATAAATGAAAATAAAAACAGGACAAGACATCCAAGAAAATTCCCATTTGTTTATGGTATTAGAAAGCTTCTTTTTCAGAGTGCTGACTTAGAGAAACATGAATTCAAGGTTAGTGTTTTTTAAAGTTGTTTAAACTTGTAATAATAGTTTTACTTAAAAATAATCTCTAGGGCCGGGTGCAGTGGCTCACTCCTATAATCCCAGCACTTTGGTAGGCTGAGGCGGGCAGGTCACCTGAGTTTAGGAGTTTGAGAGCAGCTTGGCTAACATAGTGAAACCCTGTCTCTACTGAAAATACAAAAATTAGTTGAGCGTGGCAGTGGGCGCCTGTAATCCCAGGTACTCAGGAGGCTGAGGTTGCAGTGAGCTGAGATCCCGCCACTGCACTCCAGCCGGGGTGACAGAGTGAGACTGTGTCTCAAAAAAGAAACAAAAAACTCCAAGGCCAGGTGCAGTGTCTGACACTTGTAATCCCAGCACTTTGGGAGGTTGAGTTGGAAGGGTTGAGTTCAGAAGTTCAATACCAGCCTAGGCAACATGATGAAAGCTCGCTTCTACAAAAAAATTAAAATAGCTGGGCATGGTGGTGCACACCTGTAGTCCCAGCTACTCGGGAAGCTGAGTTGAGAGGACTGCCTCAGCCCAGGAGATAGAGGCTGCAGTGAGCCACGATCCATGATTGTGCCATTGCACTTTAGTCTGGGCAACACAGCAAGACCCTGTCTCAAAACAAAACGAAACAACTGTATATACCATGTAAAAAGATGATTGCTTGATAAGGCAGGTTAAAAAAAATGAAACGAAAGAATAAAAAATAAGGGGCCAAGCGAGGTGGCTCATGCCCATAATCCCAGCATTTTGGGAGGCCGAGGCGGGTGGACCACCTGAGGTTGGGAGTTCGAGACCAGTCTGACCAACATGGAGAAACACTGTCTCTACTAAAAATACAAAACTAGCTGGGTATGGTGGTGCATGCCTGTAATCCCAGCTCCTCGAGAGGGTGAGGCAGGAGAATCGCTTGAACCCGGCAGGCAGAGGGTGTGGTGAGCCAAGATTGCGCCATTGCACTCCAGACTGGGAAATAGGAGTGAAACTCTGTCTCAAAAAAAATTAGGGAGGAAGGCAACTTTGTAATGATGATAAATGAAAAATTTAAAATAGAGAGATGGAGTATTTTTCTAATCACCAGTGTTTTGTTTCCCTTCCGTTACATTCCCTTTCCCCTAGGTAATAAAAGGCCTGACATATCTGCGGGAGAAGCACAAGATCATGCACAGAGGTAAGAAGTTATTTGCTGGTTTTTGTGTTTTGAATTTTAGCTATAACCCCAAATTTGCTGCTTTGTTTTCGTGTAAAAGCCTTTTAATAACATGTTAAATCTTTTAAATCTTTGTTTAGTTTGGCGGCTGGGGCAGCAACTTCCACCTTTTTTGATCTTGCTACATCCGTTGCCTGTGGCCGTGATGGACATAGTCATAGTTACTCAGGAAGTCCAGCTAAGAGCCTCAGCCAGAACTTAGTTACCCAGCCTCCAACATCACTGTCCACTGGACTAGACTGTGCATATCCCCAAAGCCAGGACTGGCCAGCTACACAAACACACACACACACACACACACACACACACACACACACACACACACGCTACACACACACCAGGACTGGCCACACGCACACACACACACACACGCTGGGCGTGGTGGCTCACGCCTGTAATCACAGCACTTTCGGAGGCCGAGGCAGAAGCCAGGAATTCGAGACCAGCCTGGCTAACATGGTGAAAACCTGTTTCTATTAAAAATTAGCTAGATGTGGTGGCACATGCCTGTAATCCCAGCTACTCGGGAGGCTGAGGCAGGAGAATTTTTGAACCCTGGAGGCAGAGGTTGTAGTGAGCTGAGATCACGCCATCGTACTCCAGCCAGGGCGACAAAGACTCTGTCTCAAAAAAAAAAAAAAATTATTAAAAAATTTTAATTGTAAAGTATATATAAAAATTTACCATTTTCTCAAGTTTTCAGTGTATAGTTTAGAGGCATTAAGTATATTCACGTTGTGCAGCCATCACCACCATCCATCTCCAGAACTTTTTTCATCTTGCAGACCTCAAGCTTTGTACTCATTTAACAAGTCTCACTGGGCGTGGTGGCTCACATCTATAATCCCAGGATTTTGGGAGGTTGAGGTGGGCAGATCACCGAAGGTCAGGAGTTCAAGATCAGCCTGGCCAACATGGTGAAACCCCTGTCTCTACCAAAAATACAAGAGTTAGGTGGGCATGGTGACACATGCCTGTAATCCCAGGTACTTAGGCTGAGGCATGAGAATCACTTGAACCTGGGAGGTGGAGGTTGCAGTGAGCTGAGATCGTGCCACTGCACTCCAGCTTGGGTCGTAGAGCAAGACTTTGTCTTAGAAAACCCCCCCACTATTTCCTCCTTTCTCCAGCTCTTGGAAATCACCAATCTACTTTCTGTGTCTATGAGTTTGACTACTCTGGGTACCACATAAGAGTGGAATTATATAGTATTTGTCCTTCAGAGACTGGCTTGTTTTAGTTAGATAATGTCTTCAAGTTTCATCCATGTTGTATGATGCGCTAGACACTAGTTTTTAAGTAAGTGCTGGTTCTAATGCTGTGGTCCTTAGCCACACTTTGGGAAATATTGCATTAGGGGTAGAGTAAGTAGCTAGGTGGACTGTCTAGAAAGAGGAGTATTGGCAGCTTGTCCCTACTGGGATTTGTGGGGAGAAAAGAAATAGAAAATGCAGCACAAAGAAGAATGTTGTACAAGTGTTCCCTCTCACTCCAGGGAAAATTTCTCAAAATATTGAAAGATTACTGTCTGTGGCAGACTTGTAGTTGAAATTTGCATGGCCAGCTTACAGCTTGTACATATGGTTCAGTTTTGTGTATCTATTAATTTCAACCTGGGCCATCAAACTGCATTGCTAATAACTAGAGACTGTTCTGATGAGAGCAGAAGAAACTCAGAGCTAACATTTAAAAAGAAAACTAGACTTCCACTTCTGAAACTTTTAGGAGTTACTACTTAAGGACTTGTCCTCTCACTGTAAACAGCTATAAAACTGGAAAACATACATGAAACAGTTGTAATCAGACTCTGAACAATACATAATGCAGGACTGTGATCAATGAGAGATAAAAAACAGAAGTGGTAGGCTGGGTGCGGTGGCTCACGCCTGTAATCCCAGCACTTTGTGAGTCTGAGGCGGGCAGATCATGAGGTCAGGAGTTCGAGACCAGCCTGGCCAACATGGCAAAACCCTGTCTCTACTAAAAATACAAAAATTAGCCATGTCTGGTGGCAGGCACCTGTAATTCCAGCTACTTGGAAGACTGAGGCAGGAGAATCGCTTGAACCTGGGAGGCAGAGGTTGCAGTGAGCTGAGATAGTGCTATTGCACTCCAGCCTGGATGACAAGAGCAAGACTCCTCAAAAAACAAACAAACAAACAAACCCAGAAATGGTAAGCCCTATGATTGCTTCAGCTTTCTGCCTGGAAGTACTTTATAAATTCCACTCCTGCCTTTTTTGAGACAGGAGCTTGCTCTGTTACCTAGACTGGAATACAGTGGCTCAATCTCAGCTCATTGCAACCTTGACCTCCTGGGCTCAAGCAATCCTCCTACCTCAGCCTCCCAAGTAGGTGGGACTACAGGTGTGCACCACCACACCTGGCTAATTTTTAATTTTTTTTGTAGAGAAGGGATCTGGCTCTGTTGCTCAGGCTGGCCTCAAATTCCTGAGCTTAAGCAGTCCTCCTGCCTTGGCCTCCCAAAGTGCTGGGATTACAGGTGTGAGCTGCCACATCTGGTGTATAGATCCTCTTGAGTCTGTTGGTGAATACTGATCTGCACCTATATAGGGTGAAAATCCATCAGACTGGACAAAAAACTACCCAAGAGCTATAAGCTGAACAATTCCGAGTTTACACAAGGCTGTGAGAAGTTCAAGTTCCAACCATTCAGAATGGAAAGCCATAACTGAACATAATTGAAACTCAGAGACCCCAGAAGGGTCACCTTAGTTACCAAGTTAAACTAACTTCAGGGAAAAGTTTTTAAAAGCTGTCCAATAAAACTAGAAAGAGATAAAGAGCAGAACCTCAGAGACCTGTGGCACAAGATTCAAGTGGTCTAAGGTACCTGTAATTGGAGTCTGGGGGAAAGGGCAAAGAGAAGTATGAGGGCCAATTTCAGAGTCAGGTAGGACAATGTCATGCCGATGAACATACAAGTAACCGGAGTCTCAGGAAAGGAGGGGCTATGCTAGCGGTATACAACTGGGAATTGATGTTGGGAAAAAATATTATTAACTGTAATACCAAAAAATATGAAATACTTAGGGATACATTTGACAAAACATATCTAAACCTTAATAGCAAAATCCACAAAACCTTCCTAAGAATAAATAAAGAAGACCTAAATAAATTGAGAATTTAAAAAGGCATGAATAAATGTGTTAGTGATCAGAAGACTCGAGTTGTTAAGGTAACAGTTTTGCTTTAATTAATTGATCTGTAGATTTAAAGCCATCATTGAAAATCTGAGCAACCTTTTTTTTTTTACAAATTAACAAATTAGGTGTAAAATTTACATGGAAATGCAAAGGACCTGGAATAGCTAAGACAGCATTGATTGAGAAAAGAAAAAGCTGAGGGATTTAGACTACCTGATTTTAAGATTTATTATAGCTAGGTGCGGTGGTACGCACCTGCAGTCCCAGCTCCTTGGGAGGTTGGCGAGAGGATCGCTTAAGCCCAGGAGTTCTGGGCAGTAGTGTACTAATGCCAGCTGGGTTTTTTAACTAAGTTCAGCATCAGCGTGGTGACCTCCCATGAGCAGGGAACAACTAGATTGCCTAAGAAGGGGTGAACTGACCCAGGTGGGAAATGGAATAGGTCAAAACTCCAGTGCTGATCAGTAGTGGGATCACACCTATGAATAGCCACTGCACTCCAGTCTGGGCAGCGTAGGGAGACCCTGTCTCTTTTTTTTTTTCTTTTTAAAAAAATTTAAAATATTTTTTTTTTTACGAAGATGGGGTTTCACCATGATGGCCAGGCTGGTCTTGAACTCTGGACCTCAGGTGATCCACCCACCTTGGCCTCCCAAAGTGCTAGGATTACAGGCGTGAGCCACTGTGCCGGGCGCCCTGTCTCTTAAAAAAAAAAAGTTATTATAAAGCTGTGGTTGTAGAGTGTTGTATTGGTGTAAGGACAAGCATAATAGGTTAATAGAACAGAATGAAGAGTTCAGAATTAGACATATGATAGTCAGTCTACTTTTAGCAGATAAAACTCCAAGGTAGTTCAATAGGGGAAGGATCATCTTTGTAACACATGATGCTAGAACAGTTAGATACGCATATGCACAAAGATGAACCTTGACTATTACCTATTACCTCACACCATATTCAAAAATTAACTCACTGTAGATCATCGGTCTTAACTGTAAGAGCTAAAGCTATAAAAACTTCTAGAGGAAAGCATTGGAGACCATCTCAGTGACCCATGTTTTGGCAGTTTTTAAATGGGAGACAGAAGGCATGCACTGGGTAGAAAAATCAAATCAATTGAACTTCATCTAAATCCAAAATACTTGCTTTTCAAAAGACACTGACAGGGCTGCATGTGTGGTAGCTCATACCTGTAATCCCAGCACTTTGGGAGGCTGAGGCAGGAGGGTTGCTTGGGTAGTATTACAAGATGTCATCTCTACTAGAAAAAGAAAACAATTAGCTGGGCCTGGTGGTGTGCACCTGTGGTCTCACCTACTTGGGAGGCTGATACAGGAGGGTTGCTTGAGCCCAAGAGGTCGAGGTTGCAGTGAGTCATAATCTTTCACTCCACCCTGGAGGACAGAGCAAGACCTTGTCTGGTAGGGGTGGGGGGTGGTGGAAAGACAAGCCACAGACCAAGAGATAGTATTGGCAAAACATATATCTGACAAAAGACTTTATGTAGAATGTTTAATGAAGACCTCTTATAATTTAGTAAAAAGAAACAACTCAATACAAACAGGTAAAAGATTTGAACAATTTACTAGAGAACTTTAGTAAAGACACTTTACACCACTGGTAAAATAGTGTAATCATGTTGGAAAACAGTTTATCATTTTCATAAGATGTTAAGCATATACTGAATATACATTTATCCATTTCACCTCTAGAATTTACCCTAAAGAAATGAAAGAATATGTCCATTCAGAGACTTGTACATACATGTACATAATAGTTTTATTTCTAATAGCCCAAAACTAGAACTATTCCAGATATCCATTAACAATTGAATGGATAAACAAATTATGATATTTCCTTACTATTGGCATATTACTTAGAAGTAGAAAGAAGAAACCATTGATACATGCAACAAGACATGGATGAATCTAAAGAGAATTATGCTGAATAAAAAAATCAGACATAAGAAGATACACATGATTTCATTTATGTAAAATTCTAGAAACTGCAAACTTACCTATAGGGACAAAATGCAAGTCAGTGGTTGCCCAGCTACTGAGGGCAGGAGAGAAAGGAAGGAATTTACAGAGGAGCAAGAGGAAACTTTTGAGCATGATAGACATGTTTATTATCTTGATTGTGGTGATGATTTTACACACACACACACACACACACACACACATTAAATGGTACACTTAAGTGTATGGAGTTTACTGTGTGAAAATTACATATCAGTAAAACTGTAAAACAAGTTGCTGAAAACCAGTGATAAAGAGAATTTCTTAAAAACATTCAGAGAGAGGACAACCACTTTGGAAAAAGGTATTAAAATTTCTTTTAAAATTAAACTGTACCATCATCAACCACACGCCTTGGCATTTATCTAAGATAAATGAAAAGATTTGTTCATTCAAGGACTTGTTACACAAATGTTCATAGCAGCTTTATTTATAATTGCCCAAAACTAGAAGCAACAAAAATGTTTATTACCAGGTGAGTGGGTACATTTTGATACATTCAAACAATGGAGTACAACTCAGCAATAAAAACAATACTGATACATACAACTTCGATGAATCTCAAAAACATGCTGAGTGAAAGAAGCCCTGTATGAAAAAGTACATACGGCTGGGCGCAGTGGCTCACACCTGTAATCCAACATTTTGGGAGGCCAGGTCAGGCAGATCACCTGAGGTCAGGAGTTTGAGACCTGCCTGGCCAACATGGTGAAACCCTGTCTCCACTAAAAAAAAAAATAAAAAATTAGCTGGGCATGGTGGAACGTGCCTGTAATCCCAGCTACTCTGGAGGTTGAGGCAGGAGAGTCACTTGAACCTGGGAGGCGGAGGTTGCAGTGAGCCAAGATGGCACCACTGAATTCCAGCCTGAGTGACAGAGTGAGACTGCCTCTCAAAAAGGAAAAAAAAAAGAGACATACTATGAGAGACTGCTAATACGAAATTTTAGAACAGACAATCCACAGTAACATATAGCAGATCAGTTTAGGGTTTAGAGGTGGAGATTAACTTCAAGTGCCGAAGGGAACTCTTTTGGAGCAGTAGAAATATTAAATCTTGTTTGTGGTAGTAGGTTCACAGGTGTAAACATTTTTGAAAATGCATGAAAGTATACACTTAAAATGCTAATTGTAGGCTGGGCATGGTGGCTCATGCCTACAATCCCAGCATTTTAGGAGGGCAAGGCAGGTGGATCCCCTGAGGTTCAAGACCAGCCTGGCCAACATGGTGAAACCCCATCTCTACTAAAAAATACAAAAATTAGCTGCGTGTGGTGGTGTGCACCTGTAATCCCAGCTGCTTGGGAGGCTGAGGCATGAGAATTGCTTGAACCTGGGAGGTGGAGGTTGCAGTGAGCTGAGATCACACCATTGCACTCCAGCCTGGGCAACAAGAGAGAAACTCTATCTCAAGAAAATAAAAAAAGGTAACTGTAGAAAGCCATCTGCTAATTGTACTGGCTGTCATCTTTTCCTCTTTCTACTGACAAGAAAGTATCAATAAGAGGTAGTGATTGGTTTGAGGGGGAACAGTTTTTTCCAGCAGTTTATAGTCCTTAATCTGTGACTTTTTAAGGCTTCTGAGTTCCACGTTAGAATATTTTAATATGTTCATTATTTGGATTTAGTTGAAAGGAGAGGACAAATGAGCATTTCTTAAGCACGGGGAGTCATGTTCTAGGGTGCGATTGACATATGCAGTCTAGCCCTATGGAATAAGTGAGGTCAGTGTTGTAGGAGGATCTGGTGGAGTAAAGGCATCTCATCATTTGTGAAATGGAGTCCGCATGCCTACTCAGGTTGCTATGAAGATTAATGAAATTACATATGGAAAGCAACGGGCAAACTGTTTTGCATGTAGAAAGCTGTAAAAAATGCTAATTGCTTTCCCCATTTCTTTATATGAATTGTAAGGAAACTAAAAACCAGAGAGATTAAAACTTGAGCTTTGGTTTCTATATGTGTAAAATAGGAAGTTCACATGTTTGTCTCTCACTAACTTGTAAGTTCTTCAAATCTGAGAACATGTCTAATTGCTGTGTATATCTTCAATCCTGAACACGAGAGTAGAAAACAGTTCTTCCTTGAAGGTCTGTTACATGGATGGATGTATGATTAACTTGTGCCAGAACACACAGCAGTCAGCAGTGAAACTAGGCCAAGGACCCATGTCTCTTACTTTTAACACAGTGTTTTTTTTCTAGTCCTGTGTTTTTCTCTACTGTGTACCTGCTGTGGACCATGCCCTGTGTTTTTCAATGAAGAGCTCTAACTTTATTTCCATTCCAAGGAGAGGGAGGTTTCAGCACATTCCTGGAACAACCAGCTTTCTTTTCTTTTCCGCCTAGTGCTGCCGCCACCTTATTAGGGCTTTCTTTTCTGGCTTCATCAATTGTTGCTCTTTGGCATGAAGAGCTGCTTTGTGAGCCAGATGGGTCTCTGAACAGATGTCTTTGGTGGAGAGTTTACCACTTCCACAGCCAAGAAAGGGAAGTCACTAGAAGGACTTCTGTGTGGGCTGGCCTGGCTGCTCAGTGTTTCAGACTCCTGTTAATTTACAAGTCTTCTCCAGAAGCCCTGGAAGAATTAACTCTAAGGCCTGGACTGTGGAATGATACTCGTGCATAAGCAGTTCCTGAGTAAGCAGCACAGTGAGTGGATGATTCCTGGAAACCTGAGTTCAGGTGAAAATGAGAGAGAGCAGTCTCCCTGTCCTTGTCTATGGGCTTCCTCATGGCCATTTCTACCTCTGGCCTAAGTGTATTCTTCCCTGATGAAATTTCAACTTCATCTCTTCTTCTGTCCTTTAGGGAAAATGGGAAAGAGTAAAGAGGTCTTTTCTCTGCCTCAGATTTTTATTTGTTGATATTTATTTGCTGGAGATAGCTTAGTGGTTTTTTTTCTTTTTCTTTTTGAGACAGGGTCTCACTCTGGTGTCCAGGCTTGGAGTGCAGTGGTGCAATTATGGCTCACTACAGCCTTGCCCTTCTAGGCTGAAGCCATCCTCCTGCCTCAGCCTCCTAAAGTGCTAAGATTACAGGCATGAGCTGCCCGACCTGGCTTGTTTATTTCAATTACCATTTGCTATGTAACAAGCCCCCAAAACTTAGTAGTTTAAAATAATAAAAAAAAAAAAAAAATTACATACTATGAGAGACTGCTCAACTGTTTATTTACACAGTTTATTACTTTTCCTGTGGGTTGGCAGGTCCTCTTACCCCATCCTCTGTGAGGCTGAAGTCCTGGTTTCTTCTAGTAGCATGAAGGGATAAACCATAGTACTCAAGTACCCTTTAAGCCTTTGCTTATGTCAAGTTTGTTCATGTCCTGTTGGCTACAGCAAGTCACTGGGTTCAAGACAAGGTTTCAAAAGTAGAGTGAAGTCTCCATCTCTTGTTGGGAGGAGCTATGAAATAAGGTGGGCCGTGTTTTTCACTCTATCACAGGGATAAAAGTTGAATCGTGACTGTGCTACTTATTGTGTAACCTTGGATGAGTCATTTAACTTCTCCAAACCTCAGGAAAATGGAGAAAATGGAACCTACTTAAAGGGTTGTGTGCAGATTAATTAGTACATTCAAAGCACTTAGAATAGTGCTTGACACATAGTAGGTACTTAACACATTTTAGCTGTTGCTTAGATAAATTAGTAGAGATTTTTATGATTACCAGCAACAGAAACCAGCCTGACTTGGTTTAAGCTTCTTAAAACTTACTCATTAGAGGATCCAGGGAAAGTTCAGAGAGTCCTTTGAAAAGCTGATCCTACAAACCATGATAAGGTAAGAACCAAGACTACACTGATTAGAAGGTTGGCTCACTCAAGCAGAAAAGCAGCTCCCTGGCCCACAGCTCCAACAGTGTTGTTGCTGCTGGGTCAATTGGTCTCTTGTAGCCTTATTAGTGGGTAGTGAGTGGGCTCAGTGACCTCCCAGAGGGGTCCAGGGTCAGTGCCTCTGAAGCATCCATTCTCACCCCAGTCGTGCAGGTATCAAGGGACACCATCCTCTCCTGCTCGGTGTTGGGGGAAAGTTGGTAGTCCATGACCTAGTCCAGGTGGAAAGTGATTTCTGGGTGTGCCCTGCTCTAATTAAAACTAATGTACAAAAATAACTTACAAGGTGCTCTAGGGGCAATATTTTGCTCTTTCAAAGCGTTCACTGTAAGATTCTTCAAATATAAGTTTTCATAGAATCTTGAAAAAGGCAAGCAAATTACATCAGTTTGATTCATACATTTCATTTTAGGAATATGTCAATGATATAAAGGTAGGTATTCCTGCACAAACGTTTAAGTAAGAAGTGCCTTTTGGTGTTTTGGGGAAGGTTAGCTCTTTTCAGGTATCATTTAGTTATTGTTTTTCACCAAGGTAGTAGCCTCTTGAACATGTTTTGGTTATCTTTCTTCAACTGAGTGAGTGTGTCCTGGTGCTAGTTTGGTACATTGCTTTGGTTGTACACATGGTAGCTTTCCTGCTTTCTAATGTGTCCGCACTGGGTGGAAACCCAAAGGTAAGCATGTTCTCACCCTCATTCCTGAAGTGATTTGTCTCTGCCATAATGGAGCAGGACTCTTGGGCAGATAAGTTCAGCTGACATTCACAATGCTGAAGCTCTGTCTCCTCAACTGGTCCATTGTGATTTGTTCTGGTGTTACACAGAACATTGTATTCTATTTCCCCTGGGTGTTCAAAGGGGGAAGCACTCTGTGCAGTTTAGCCTGGTGTATGTGATTTGTGATTTGATCAGGGGGTGGGTATAGAGCTGTCACCCCTTTGGGGAGTGTTAAGTTTCTCTGAAATCTCTGCGTGACATTCTGACAGTTATGGGTAGGTACAGGTATATGCTCCTCTGTGTCTATTCACCTTTCTCTTCACAGTCTTTCCTCCCATCAAAGAGAAGTAATTCATTTTTGTAAAATATTTATAGAATACGTGCCAAATTCAAGGTACTACGTGAATTACTCGTTACGCATAAAAGTGAATTACTTGTTATGCATATTATTGGCTCATAAATGAATTGTGTCCTCTAGGAGCTTAGAGTCTAGTGGGAAAGAGACACATCTATAAATGACTCTTGTGTATGGTGGAACATAGCGATTGTCATTGTTTTGTGCACGAATCACTACCCTGCCAACTTTCAAATAGAATCTGATGGACATAGTTTGTCAGAATTCTTTGGTGTAGCAGAAAGGTAACTCAAGATTACTTAATCAGAAGAGGGAATGTCTGGTTTGGGTTACTAGGAGATCTGAAGGCAGGGAAGAATATGGGGTTGAAATGATGGCCTCAAGACTCTGGTCACCTCTCAGCTTTGCCTATTCTTGTGTAGGCTTCCTTTTCAGTCAGATTCTCTTCACTGGAGGCAGGATGGACCTCACTAGCCCCATACACATCTAGTCCTTAGTGCTCCCCATCCTAGAGAAAGTCCTCCACCCCCACTCCTGCACCTCACCCCCATCCTGACATCCAGATCAGTGTTTGAAGCACTGATTGGCAGATTGCCTCTGCTTGGAGTGCTTGCCATGCCTGGAGCATTCACTGTGTCTGGGGGGGCTAGTGTTGCCTGGTGGGCCACCCTGGTTATACACTCACCGCTGTGGTAAAACAGATGGCGCTTCTTGATGAACATCCTAGCAGAAACACTTGGTGCTGGGGAGGAGTGTATCCCAAATGAAAATAAAGGGCTTTGTTACCAGGAGATGGAGAGAATGAATGGATGCTGAAAGCAAGCACATTTAAAAAAAGTCTTCCCCCTACAAATTCTGTTAAGCATTGGGTCAGAAAGACAAACAACTGCTAACATAGGATGAAAACAGCAATCAAGCAGTTAACACAGGTATAAGCAAACTGGTCCGTGGGCCACATTTGGCCTCCTGCCTGTTTTTGTATGGACTACAAGCTAAGAATAGTTCTCAAAATTTTGTGACCTGTAACAGTTATACAAAATTCAATTTATTATTTTTATTTTTTGAGACCAAGTCTTGCTGCTCTGTCACCCAAGCTGGAGTGCAGTGGCGCAATCTTGGCTCACTGCAACCTCTGCCTCTCAGATTAAAGAGATTTATTGTGTCCATAAATAAAGTTTTATTGGATCACAGCTGTGCTTGTGTAAATGTTGTCTTCGGCTGCTTTTGTGCTACAGTAGTAAATTTGAATAGTTACTTGTGAAAGATGACTGTGTGGACTTCAAAGCCAAAAATATTTACTCTCTGGTCCTTTACAGAAAAAACTTCCTAACCAAAAGGGGAAGGAGAATCTCTTGACAGAGGAAGCTTTAGAATTTAAGCACAAAACTGGGTCAGGTGTGGTGGCTGTAGCTTGTAATCCCAGCACTTTGGGAGACCAAGGTGGGTGGATCCCCTGAAGTTGGAAGTTCGAGACCACCCTGGCCAACATGGTGAAACCGTGTCTCTACTAAAAATACAAAAAAATTAACTGGGTATGGTGGTGGACACCTGTAATCTCAGCTACTTGGGAGCCTGAGGCAGGATAATTGTTTGAATCCAGGAGGCGGAGGTTGCAGTGAGCTGAGATTATGCCACTGCACTCCAGCTTGGGTAACAAGAGCAAAACTCTGTCTAAAAAAATAAATAGGTAAATAAAAAAGAATTTAAGCACAAAACTAAACTTTAAATGCATCAGCTTTAAGTTTTCGAGGAAACCATGGTAGGTGACATGGGTAGGAGAGAGGATTTTTTTTACCTGATCTTGGGGCTCTGTAAAGAAATACCTGCCAAAATTTGTATCAAGTCTTTTCATCCGAAGCTGAACTAAGCAGGTAGTTGTGCTGTGAGTTAAAAAAGGTTGGAGGTGGAGATGGCGCTAGGATACTGCTCTCTTTCATGCTATTTAAAGCAGTAATTTGCATTGCCAGCCTGCCATTCTTAACCTGCTCTAATTATCAAGGCCTTATTTTGACCCAAGACCCTGAAGAAGCATTACATGATTTAGGTCAATATGCAGTTTATCCAGCTTAGCCTGTAAATTATTTCTGCCTTGGAGATGTTAGCTGATAAAGATCAATAAATGCTAAGAACAGTTTAAACTTATAACTCAACTTGTTTTCCTTTTCCTTCTATCTAATGAAACCATGCATAACCTGCCTGACCTTTATGCCCAGTATTGAATTAGTAGCCTGAGTCTGTAGTATACTAAGAAGGCCATCCTAGATTTTTAAATTTTATTTTATGTATTTATGTATGACATGTATGTGTGTGCCCAGGCTGGAATGTAGTGTTGTGATCATGGCTTACTGCATCCTCAGCCTCCCTGGCTCAAGTGATCCTCTCACCTCAGCCTTCTGAGTAACTAGGACTACAGATGTGTACCATCATGCTTGGCTAATTTAAAACATTTTCTTTTTTAGAGACAGGGTCTCTCTCTGTTGCCCAGGCTGGTCTTGAACTCCTGGGCTCAAGTATATCCACCTGTCTGGGCCTCCCAAAGTATGGGATTACTGGTGTGAGTCACTGTGCTTAGCCGCCAGCTTAGATTTTTGAGGGTCACATAGCCTACTATAATTGGATGGCTGTCTTCAGAGCCAGAGTAGCTTATTATACCTTGGGGCCATCCTGCTTGGAGTGCGATTCAGAAGTGTTCCTTTATTGCCTAGGTTAGAACATTATGTAAAAATGGGGCTCTCAGGTCAGAATGAGATTTAAGTCTTCCAAGGAGCCTATATGACAGTGTTTTTGGGCAGGTGATATGTCTCACACTTGTAATCACAGAACTTTGGGAGGCCAAGATGGGAGGATCACTTGGGGTCAGGAGTTCGAAACCAGCCTGGCCAACATGGTGAAATCCCATCTCTACTAAAAATACAAAAAATTTAGCCAGGTGTGGTGGCAGGCACCTGTAATCCCAGTTACTTGGGAGGCTGTGGCAGGAGAATTGCTTGAACCTGGGAGGTGGAGGTTGCAGTGAGCCGAGATTGTGCCACAGCACTTCAGCCTGGATGACAGAGCAAGACACTGTCTCAAAAAAAAAAAATTTTTTTTTTTTTTTGCTTCCTATTCCTGGGGAGAGCTGGGAGTCTCCAAAGCATCTCATGCTGTCCCAGTCACAGTCTCCAGCAAATGTGGTCCTCAGCAATGCTTAGGATTGCAGCCTCTAAATTCTTCCTCTCCATTCAGACTTTTTGGCACTGATAGCAAGATCTGAAGTGGCTTGTTTTGTTTTGTTTTGTTTTATAATCTGTTTGTAGCAGACGCACATGTAATTATTTGAGTGGTTTCTTCTGCAATCCTTGCAAGGAACTATGCTGCCTCTGCCAGGCGTACCTGAGCAGAAGTCAGAGTGGCCCTTGCCTTCACTGGCCTGAGGTTACATACAGGGTTCTATTCTGAGCACAGTTCCTATCTCTGTGTGACAGAGGACTGTTGTCTGATCCTTGAAACATAGAAGGTCGCCCATGGTATTCACAAGGTGCTCCTGGCTGCATCTCTCTTCCTTTGCCCACGACACCCATCCCACAGCTGTGTGGCTGACACAGGAAGAGATTCCTTTTGGCCCTGTCTAGACTGCTCTGCATTAAGATGGAGGGAGACAGAGTGGCTCATAAGTATGGGGGAATTCAGTATGCTGGTCTCTTGGTTAGAAATGTGAGTCTCATTTTATCTAGAATTATTTCATCTGCTAGATTCACCATGATGGACTGTAGCCACAGGTGAGTTTGTATCTTAGCTCCTTGAGAGAGGCTCGAGGGAAATTTGGAGAAGGTGGTATTTGAGCTGGGCTTTGAAGCATAGGTAGAAGTTATATATGTGGCAGGGTCAGGGAGAGGAATTCCAGGTAGAGGGAAGCATGAATCATGGCATAGAGACAGGAAAACACAGCCGTGTTTTTACAGGAAATAGCAAATGGTTCAAGTTGTGTAGAACAAAGGGTTCCTGATGGCAAGGAGTGAGAATTAAAGTAAGAAACAGTTGAAACAGTGAGGAGGGAGAGGAGAGAGGTTAATTAGGAGACTGTTGTCATGCTCCCTGAGAGATAAGGAGGGTCTGAGTTAGGATAGTAGCAGAGTGAAGGGACAGGAGAGGGACAGACGGGAGAGAGGTGGTGCAAAGGGCAGGGACTGGTGTGGGAAGATGGGTAGGGGAGTAGCAAGGAGACTTGGCCATGGCCCTTCCTGTGGTGGTTGTGGTGGGAAGGAGCCTGGGATCCATGGCTGTGCCCTGGGGCTGTACCTGGTAATCCTTGGAGAGCTGCGTCCTGCTCCTTCTCAGATTACAAAGGCTCATTTCTTCCCCCCCCCCCCCCCCCATTTCTAATGGAAACCTGAGGCTGAGGCTGCCTTTTCCTAAGTTACAGATTACTTCCTGAGGCAGATTGCTGGTTTGATTTGGAAATCTGGACACATGGGGATGAAACTTGGAGTGAATTTTATTAACCACTACCCAAAGCAAGATGGAACTTAGCTCATGATGCCTGACACCATAGTAATAAGAGTAGGCCGGGTGCGGTGGCTCACGCCTGTCATCCCAGCACTTTGGGAGGCCAAGGCAGGTGGATCACGGGAGGCTGGGAGTTTGAAGCCAGCCTGGCTGACATGGTGAAACCTCGTCTCAACTAAAAATACAAAAACTAGCCAGGCATGGTGGCGTGCACCTGTAATCCCAGCTACTCAGTAGGCTTAGGCATGAGACTTGTTTGAACCCAAGAGGTGGAGGTAGCAGTGAGCCAAGATTGCGCCACTGCACTCCAGCCTGGTGACAGAGCAAGACTCCGTCTCAAAAAAAAAAAAAAAAATAAATAAATAAATACATACATACATATATACATACGTACATGCATGCATACATAAATACAATAGTAGAGTTTAGTGGTATAGCTCAGCTTGAGGTGGGAGCCAGCATAAGGCTTGATAAGACCAAACTAATTAGAAACAAATACAGTGGGGAAATTTCTTTTTTCATTTGGAAAAAACATTTCAAAGTTTATTGCTGGAGGTAAGTGCTTACCACCCTGTGAAGTGTGTGCAGGGCTGTCATTAGGTGGTGGTGACAGGCACCAAATCCCCAAGAAGCTATTGCCAACCAAGTGACCTCAGAGCCACTGTTGTCCTCTCCCTTTAGCATTCTGGCTATGCAAAAGAATCTTACATAAGTTTCCCTTCTAGCCTGGCTGTTGGCTCTTTGGGATATCCTGGCAGAGTTGTTCATTATTTCTGAATCTCACCTTGTTTTAGAGGTAATCTCAATTCCTTTTCCATCTCTGACCAAGTGTTGTATAATAGTACTAGAGTTTTGGCATTTAAAAGCCCATTGCGCATACAATGCTGGGCTCCAAAGAGGCAGAAGAGATAGTTCCTATCCTCTTAGAGCTTTGAGTCCTAGTTGGAAAAGCAAGACTGTACTTTAAGTTAGATGAAAGGTTTATGGGTGAATTAACACATGAAGTCTGGGATTTGCCTTAAGACACCCCTGTCCCTCCCATCCTGCAAAGAAAAAGCTGGGGGTTATAGATTAAATAAAACTGGGGCCGGCTACAGTGACTCACTGTAATCCTAGCACTTTGGGAGCTGAGGCAGGTGGATCACCTGAGGTCAGGAATTCGAGACCAGCCTGGGCAACATGGTGAAACCCCATCTCTACTAAAAATACAAAAATTAGCTGGGCATGGTGGCACATGCCTATAATCCCAGCTACTCGGGAGGCTGAGGTGGAGAATTGCTTCAACCTGGGAGGTGGAGGTTGCAGTGAGCCGAGATTGTACCACTGCACTCCAACCTGGGTTGACAGAGCAAGACTCTGTCTAAAATGAATGAATGAATGTAACAAAATGGATTATTGTTGAAGTTGGGTGATGGGTACATGATTACTGTCTCTACTTTTGTGAATATTTAGATTTTTTCAGGAAAAAAATTGGCTAAAAGAAAGTAGCATATGTACTGACATAACAAGTGACACACATGATAAAAAACCTCGGGTTCCAAGGAGAGGGACTCTTGTGGGTGGACAGCTGTCAGGGGAGGCTTCACAGAGGAGCTGGGAGCTGGGCTTTGTTTCAGTGAGGATTCTTGGTTACACATAACATAAACCAACTTGAGCCAGTGTAAACAGAACAGGGGCTTCCTTATAGGGATCCAGAAGGCCCCGTAGGGAACATGAGATGCAGTCAGTACTCGGGAAGGGATGGGACAAGACAGGGACCAGAAGACCACTGGAATTCTAGGCAGCCGCCTTCTTTACTCTGCATGCTCTACACTTGTTTCTTTGCTTCTCTGTCTAGAAGGCAGGAGGAAGACACCACCCCTCAGCAACCAGTGTGTATCATGTTTGTCCCAGACACAGCCCAGATTCAACCTGACCCTCTTAGCACAATTCCCAAGTCTCTGAGTAATCCAGCAAAACTTGGCTCCTTCCTGTAAGTGAAGGAAGGTAATTAGGGGGATCCATCTGAATTAGGCAGTCCTCCGTTCTCCCTTTCCCACTTGTCTGAATCAGAGTAGGTTAGTAGGATATGTGTGAAAAGAGAAGACATCTCAATTGAAAAGTAAGTGCTTCACAGTCAAACACCTAGGAAATATTTATGGAACAGTATACATCCTCCTGGCACTGATGAGGGGTTGTGAACCCCAAATATCTGAGACGCAGGTCTCAGTTAAATTAGAAACTTTATTTTGCTTATGTTGAGGATGCATGCCCATGATACAGTCTCAGGAGGTCCTGATGACATGTGCTCAAGGTGGTCAGGGCAAAGGTAGTCTTTTTTTTGTTTTTGGAGATGGAGTCTCACTCTTGTTGCCTAAGATGGAGTGCAATGGCGTGATCTCAGCTCACCACAACCTCTACCTCCCGGGTTCAAGCGATTATCCTGCCGCAGCCTCCTAAGTAGCTGGGATTTTAGGAGCCCACCACCACACCCAGCTAATTTTGTGTTTTTAGTAGAGACAGAGTTTCTCCATGTTGGTCAGCCTGGTCTCGAGCTCCCGACCTCAGGTGATCCACCCACCATGGCCTCCCAAATGCTGGGATTATAGGCGTGAGCCACGGCGCCCGACAATAAAGCATTTTAGAAGAAAATGAATCTCTTGTCTTATGTTTCATCAAATCTCTTGTGGCTAGGACAGTTTATTTTTAGACAGGTATGTCCCAAGTTATTAGGAAAGCTCATTTTTAGCAGGTTGTGGTCTTACATCCTATGATGAGAAAATGGGGAGAGGAAGGGAGAAAAACAACAAACAAAAGAATAATCCTGGAAAAGTGATACGGGCCACATTATTCTGAAGTCCATACGTCAGTAGGCAGGTATGGAAGTGGCTTATGTATGCTGTTATTTTCTTCTGAACATGTCTACCTTCAGTTCACAGGGCTTTAAAAAAGCATAGCTTAGTTTTCAGTGATTCCAAATTTGGAAAAATGGAGGGAAAGGAAGAAAAAAAATTGAAAACTTTTTTTTTTTGAGACAGTTTTGCTCTTGTTGCCCAGGCTGGAGTGCAATGGCATGATCTCGGCTCACTGCAACCTCTGCCTCTCGGGTTTAAGTGATTCTCCTGCCTTGGCCTCCCGAGTAGCTAGGATTACAGGCATGCACCACCATGCCTGGCATTTTATATTTTTAGTAGAGACAGTGTTTCTCCACGTTGGTCAGGCTGGTCTCAAACTCCCAACCTAAGGTGATCCACCCACCTCGGCCTCCCAAAGTGCTGGAATTACAGGTATGAGCCACCTCGCCTGCCCGAAAACATTGTTTTAGAGTCCTGTAGCCAGGAAAAATTAGAATTAAGTCCAAACTGTAGAAAATGATAAAAATTGAAAAACATTAGGCAAGACTAGAATCTAACAGGTGTACTATAGTTTTTGAAACATAGTTTTTCTCTCTTCACTTTCCCATTTCTACTAAAGACAAATCATGGTAGAAAAAACTTGCTTTATTATAGTTGGCCAGATTATTTCTATAAAGTATAGCAAGAATAATTATTTTTCACATAGGCTTTTTAAATTGGCCTTGATGGAACTTTGCTCCATAGAAGCAATCTCAGATAAGACTTTTTTAAAGCTGAGCCCAGCCATGAATTTATACCATCAAATATAGATGAGTTGGGTGAATTCCTCTTAAGGTCCCAAGACAGCTTGAGGCTCCTGGGCCTATCAGAAAGTGACATTCTTTACTTACCACAGCTCAAGAACCCTGTACAGGGGCTGTGTAGACAAGGTATAAGGCCAGTTTTCCCAAGGGTCTTTTTTTTTTTTTTTTTTTTTTTATTATTTTTTTTTCAAGAATGAAAGAGAGAAAGAAAGAGGAGGAGATTTTAGAAAAAGAGAGAAAAGGAGAAAGAAAGAAACAGCAAAAGAAAAAAAGAAAAAGAGAAGAGATTTTAGAAAAAGCAAAGGAGAAAGAAAGAAACAGCAAAAGAAAGAAAAAAGAATGAAAGAGAAAGAGGAAGAGATTTTAGAAAAAGAGAAAAGGAGAAAGAAAGAAACAGCAAAAGAAAGAAAAAAAAGAATGAAAGAGAGAAAGAAAGAGGAAGAGAAAGAGGGAGAGAGAATGGGATTCTTGTTTTATTGCCCAGGCTAGAATACAGTCT